>LHUT01003880.1:0-11896 GCA_001412135.1 Silene latifolia subsp. alba
TTAAAAATTAAGGAATTGGAGTTAAACGTTGGGTTTTTCCGTTCAGTGGGTAGGTTGGTCCTACCCTAGAGGATAAACCTTAGTTTTTTTACCCAAAAAAAAAAAAAAAAAAAAAAAAAAAAAAAAATCCAAATCCAAGTAGAGTACCAAATACTCGAGAAGAAGATGAGAGACGATGTACTTTCGTGAACATATTACAGTCCAAGTACACAAGAAATTTCCAGGCAAAACAACATTTTGTGTTCTTCTCAAGTCTGATATCTCAGATAACATTACACTCAAAATGTCAAATTGGTTTATGAATTTACAAGGACAAAAGTACATCTCTCCTTAAATAAATTCATCACGAAAATCTGGAGTCCCTTTAAACAGTAGTTATTAAAGAGTATTATATTAAATACAAATTCGTTTCCAAAATCATACTCGTATATTGGATGAGCCATATGTCTTGGAGTAATTTTTTTTTCCCCAAATACAAGATGAATCTTAACATCATAATATTTTATTTTTAATAATTAAAATCCTTTTACTTCCCCGGACCTTGGAGTCTTAGACTCAAAAAAAGTTTTATACAACAATGTGCATGAACTACTTTTTTTCACTGAAAAATCAGGAGTCTTGAAACTAATTTTGGACTTTTTTTTTTGAAAATAAAAGACTCCCAAAAAAACTTACACTTTTTAGGTCCGTAATCTTATCTCAATTCTCAAAGTCTCAAAGCTCATGCAAATTCAACTTAAAATATTGGGTTAAAGTCACTAGTAAAAAACTATCTTATCAACAAAGAAACGCTTCTGCAATCAACTCACAAAATCTTAATTAAATTTCATTAAATTACTTATCTTATAGTGTGTCTAATTGTCTACGGAGTATTTACTAGAGCTAACAAAAACTGACCCGACTTGAGAAAACCGGCTTGATAGAACTAAAAAATTAGGTAAACTGAAATCTACCCGACCCGAGACTAAACTGATAACCAATAGCGGCCATATTGTTCCAACCCAAACTCGACCTAAATCGATCCAATCTGACCCGTGACCCGACATTGACTCAACCCGATGGATGACCCTATAACAAACTACCTTGATAATGATGCAAATAAGATCAAATTAACACTCATCTTAATATTTTCACATAAAATTACAATTGATAAACTCATACATATTTTAACATAAAATGACCCCATCTTAAAATTAAACACATACGAACATAAGAGTATAAGATACTAAAATATACTCCTGATAACTTAGTCTGATGCTAACCCGAACCTGACCCAGCCCTATTCCAAACGACCAAACCTAACAATGACCCCATATCCATCATTAACCCGACACATCCCAAACCCTCAATATATCGACCCATAACTAACCCACAAACCCGATTGTCACTTCTACAGTTCTACTTATACAAACTTTTACTTGTTTTATTTTATATCTAAAACTCTATAATAAATACACAATTATCCGTCACAAACTTGTGACGGGTTAAGTATCACTCACATGGGTAGATAAGACAAAAAATAGAGTGCATAGGAAATCATAAATAACTTGTCTTTATCCTCCCATGTAGATTTAATTTGATCCGTCACAAACTTGTGACGAATATAGACACTTGTGACGAATATTGACCGTCAAATGACAATTTGTGATACACAATTATCTCTTCCGGTCAAACAAGTCATTCATCCACTCTTGTTTTTATTTAGTAAAAAAAAAAAACAATTTGATATAACACACAGTATTTTACTCCTACTTGTCTGCTACCATTAACACTTCAGTCTTCTCCTCCACAACGATTCTATTAAATTATCAATAAAAAAATCTACAATCTACAACAACATCAACATGTTTAATACAAACTCTTTCATAAACAAATAACTAAATTAATTGATATAACCAAAGTTTCAATCTTTTTCCTCAAAGATTCAATCTTTTTCCTTGCAGTAATGTCAACCCAAATGCAAAATGGAGGAGATGAAGAAGTGCTTATTGAACCATTATTGTCTCTTACTAGAAACCAATTATCTTTTCAAAGCAATACTACTTCTCAACTTGCTCTCGTTGGTGCCAACATTTGTCCTATTGAAAGTCTTGATTATGAGTATGTTTTCATCTTTTGTTAATTACCCATCAATTTTTTGTTTAATTTCATGCTGTATTTGTTAAAAAGTTGAAAATTTGATTGAATTTTGTACTTGCCCATCAAACCCATGTTCAATTTGGTAGTTCTTCTATTTTTGGATAATAATTATCGAGTAATTTTCATCTTGGGTCATTCGGAAACAGCCTAAGGCTGTATATCAACACTCTTACCTCGTAATTTGCGGGAGCCATTTGAGGAATTGGGAGTAATGCTGCTGTTGATGTTGTTGTATTGAGTACTTTTATTTCTAGCTCAGTAAGATCAGTTAGATAGGGTGATATTTTTTTTATTGTTGCTGACTTGCTGTTGTTGCTTATCATGCTGCTATATTGAGAAAGTATGTTCAGTATGTAAATTTTTCTTGCTGCTATTGTACTCAAGCTAGAATAATTGTTGATCAAAATTTTACTGAGCTCAATAGTATCCCTCTTAAGATGAAAAGAGGTCAAATAGGCTCTCACTTGCATATATAGGACAAACCTTTTGTTAGTCCGTAGGCATCCTTCTTTTTGTCTTATCTACAATACATGTCCCGTTTTAAGTTTAAGACGTATATTGTGGTCTTAAACAAGAAATTGTGAAGAGCTTTAGTTTCTAGGGTTTAGCTTATATGTTGTTGCTGATTGTGGTATATGAATAGTCCTCATCTTGGTTAAGTAACTTGGGTTCATTACTTCATTTTGTTCCGAGTGCTTCTTCTAGTGATTATTTTAATTGTCTGAATTTTGGCTACTTATTGTTGAGGCATGCAGAATTAGAAGGGATGGGATGATCATTATATGAGTTAACATGATGGCCTTGCCGAAAAATCATATGAGACCGTTATATGCATCTTATAAGTGTGTTGATGACTTATTGTACTCGTACAACGGTCTTACTGAACTAATTGGTTGATTTCTGTTGTCATTATGGTTTCATAAACATTGAAATCTTTTTCTGGGTTTCTGCAGAATTATCGAAAATGATTTCTTCAAGCAAGATTGGAGGAGTAGGGAGAAGCCTCAGATATACCAGTACATATTTATGAAGTGGGCATTTGTTTTTCTTATTGGGTTGATTGTTAGCTTGATTGGGTTCTTCAATAATTTGGCAGTTGAGAACATTGCTGGCAAGAAATTCGTTATCACTTCCAGACTAATGCTAGAAAACAAGTACATTTCTGTAACAAATCTTTTGCATCATAATAATTGAATTTGTCGAGAGATTACCTCAACATATGGGTATATGATGGACTTTGATTTCCTGTAGGCACTGGACAGCATTTTTGGTTTTCACAAGTTATAATTTGGGGTTAACTCTATTTGCTTCCCTTATTACTGCGCTTATAGCGCCAGCGGCTGCTGGATCAGGTATACCAGAGGTGAAAGCGTACTTGAATGGTGTGGATGCACCTGAGATTCTTTCAGTCAAGACTTTGATAGTTAAGGTGAGAATTGTAGTTATATTGAGGCACTCTTTGCTCAAATTATTTTAGGTCTTTTGATTTGAGTGTCCTCTACTCCTCTGGGACATTTCTGTGTGAATTCAAAAGTACCTAAAACATTCTTTGTTAGTCTTCTGTACGAATAATGCTTGCATTTAATCCACATCCTTTCACCTCAAGTATTAGGCAATATTTTGTTGGGATAAAAGATTATGCACAGAAACCTTAAGAAAATTTAAGATATCTGTCTTTTAAGCTTACAGCAGATTTTATTCAATTTAGAATGTTAGTCTCAGATATGTCCTTGATTGCAGATTATTGGTAGCATAACGGCAGTGTCGTCTTCCCTTCTGATTGGAAAAGCGGGGCCTATGGTGCACACTGCTTCATGTATTGCTGCATTGTTAGGTCAGGGTGGATCAAAGAAGTATCACTTGACGTGGAAATGGCTACACTTTTTCAAAAATGACCGAGATAGGAGAGATCTTGTAACATGTGGAACAGCCGCAGGAATCGCTGCTGCTTTCCGTGCTCCAGTTGGTGGTGTATTGTTTGCTTTGGAAGAAATGACTTCTTGGTATTGTTGGTTCTTTTTAATTTTTAACTCACATGATTGTTTTAAGAGCGGTTGTTCTTTTTAACAATGTAAGTTGGGTAAACAGTATCGTAGAAGCGTGATATTAGTCTTTAGTTGAACTTGAAAATTGCAAAGCATGAACTAGGTGAACTTTTTGGTAATTCTATGTGAACATACAATGCCGGTTGACTTAAGAGTCTCTACCCACTTGCATGCATTCCCTTTGCTATTTTCATAGACTTATGGCCGTTTTCCCTTTTTAAGGTGGAGAGGCACACTCTTATGGAGAGCTTTCTTCTCAACAGTAATTGTGGCTATCATGCTTCGTGGTTTTATGGATTTCTGCTACAAGGGCAACTGTGGACTATTTGGAACAGGTGGTTTAATCATGTTCAATGTCACGTCAGAAGATTTTGTATATCATCTCAGTGATGTCCCTGTAGTGTTGGTCATTGGAGTCGTAGGGGGATGTTTGGCAGCCTTGTATAATTCTATCCTGGCAAAGGTTCTTCGTATTTACACTAAAATTAACCAGTAAGTTGATTTTTTCTTACCATTATACTTTGGTTAGATGAAATGAAAAGCTCGTGATTATGCGTAGACCTGGCAAAACTCCTATTCCGATTTTTTTTTTTTTTTTTGAAAAATCACCACGCTCGGAGGTCCCTTCTATGACGGTTGTGGGCATCGATGACTAGACTGTCAAGTGTACTCGTTCATCGTGTAAGACCCATCGTCCGAGGCGTGGTACATTTCATAAAACAAATTTCATAAATGATCTGATCCATAAATGGACTCCCTCAACTGACCCCTACCCAAGTTGACCCAATAACAAGATGGCCCAACTCCGATCTGAATGACCCGCTTACCAAGTCTAATTATGCGATTTGACCTCTGAATACCCTTTATTGCTCTTTCTTTTCAGGAAAGGCGTCATATATCAGATACTTCTCGCTTGCTTACTCTCTCTATTCACATCTTGTCTTCTTTTTGGGCTCCCTTGGCTCGCGACCTGCCAACCTTGTCCAAGTGGCTCTAAAGAAGCATGTCCCACTATAGGCAGATCGGGTAACTTCAAGAAATTTCAGTGTTCTCCTTCCCACTATAATGATCTGGCAAGTTTGATTTTCAACACAAACGATGATGCTATCCGAAACCTTTTTCGACACAGCACGGATACTGAGTTTCATGGAGTAACAATGCTCATCTTTTTTGTGACTTGTTTTTTCCTTAGTATTATAAGTTACGGGCTCGTGGTCCCATCCGGCCTCTTTGTACCTGTAATTGTTACAGGTGCATCATATGGACGTTATGTTGGGATGCTACTAGATTCATATACCAGTCTTAACCATGGTCTTTTTGCTGTGCTTGGTGCCGCTGCTTTTCTTGGTGGGTCCATGAGAATGACAGTTTCTTTGTGTGTTATCCTCCTAGAGATTACCAACAACTTGTTACTGTTGCCTCTAATTATGCTGGTTTTGCTTATTTCCAAGACAGTAGCAGATTGTTTTAACTGTAATATATATGATGTTATGATGAAGATGAAGGGCTTTCCTTACCTTGAAGCTCAGGTCGAGCCCTACATGCGGCTACTTACGGTAGCCGACGTAGTTACGGGACCACTTCGGTCTTTTCATGGGATTGAGAAGGTGGGAAATATTGTGCATGTTCTCAGGTCGTCACGACACAATGGGTTTCCTGTATTTGATGAGCAAGAACATTCTGAACAGCCAGTTTTGTTTGGTTTAATCCTTCGTGCTCATTTAATTGTGTTGCTGAAGAAGAAAGCTTTCTTTTTTACACCGGTGAGAACTGATGCTGAAGCATTTGACCAATTCTCCTCGGTGGATTTTGCCAAAGGTGGGTCCGGAGTTGCTGATGACATTGATGATATCAAATTGACAGATGAAGAAATGGAGATGTTTGTAGATCTTCACCCATTCAGTAATGCTTCCCCATACACGGTTGTGGAGACGATGTCTTTAGCAAAAGCTCTTATACTTTTCCGACAAGTTGGTCTCAGGCATATGCTCGTTATACCGAAGACACCGGATGTAAGTATTCGTGATCTCTTCTGTCAATTGTAGGTATTAGTTCTCTTACCAAAACTTGGAGACAGATTTCTGAGAAAAGTAACCCAATTTTCTAGTGATTTTGCCCGAAGCCTGCACATAACGACCCAGACATGTCTTGAAACCTGAATTGACCTAATTCAACTCGTATACGGTGTGAACTTTATAGTATCTGATAATAATCCAGCCTAAAATCACCTGGCCCTAAAATGACTATGACCAGATAGAAAATGAGTAATTTGAACTGACCTAACTTTTTCTATATAAAAATAGCCAGTGTGTTACTCAGACCCGATTAATCTACCCATAACTGTTGACCTAAAAATGAGCCGACTCTTACTGACCTGTCCATTACACGATTTAAATGACCTGTTTGCCTATTCTAAGGCCAAATCACGTGAGAGCTTGAAACAAGATGTGGGTGGGTCGGTGGGTGGGGGGTTCAGTAGAGATGTACACACACATTAGGTCACGCAGATGTTAAATAGATAGCCTGTTAAACTGTTCAGAGGTAGAATTCACGAGCGACCAGTGTTTCACAGTCATTAATTTCACTGTGACTCCCTTTCGAATTTATCCCTAATCATACCCAGATAACATGTCACATCCACTTTGAAATCATCCGCCCTGCACCCACCCCCATCTCTAGCTGCAATGTTGCTTTGATGAGTTTGATCTGTTTTCAGTCTATTATCAGTTTCTTAGCCAACTTGACTCATAGCTTGATGAAAACGGTTTGATTTTGTGCAGAGACCACCGGTGGTAGGGATGTTGACGAGGCATGATTTCATGGCCGAACATATATTGAATTTGTATCCCTCTCTGGTGCAACGAAAGTGGAAAAGGTTGCGATTCCCATTCCCTCCACTCTCCAAATTCTTGTAGGACTGTAGTTCGAAGTCACAAGGGATGACTATACGGGCTCGTATCCAGTCACATCAAGAATGTCCTCATGTATCCCTTCACCCCCGTACAGGAAAAAGTTTATAGGACTGCACAGGTCACTGTGACTCCAATTTTAGCCAACGGAATTCCGATTCTCAGATTGAGTTTGTAAAATACACTAGGATCTTAAAGGTCCAAGTGAATCCATAGTCACCATCCCAGATAGTTTATTTTTTTGCCATTTTGGATTGATTATTAATTAAAGATTGATCATTGTAAATAGAACTATTTATTATCTCATTTTCTCGTTGTATATCCGTCTCCAGAGCAATAAATAGTATTTTCTGGTATTCACCTTGGTTACTTTGAAAGTTTCTTTCCTACTGTATAATTATGCTTACATGGACATTCCACCGTAAATCAACAGAGTAACAATCTGAATAAAAAGCATAGAGAAAAATATGCAAACCATATGATCTGATTGATACATTATTCAACACAAGCAATGCAATTGATTGTCAAACAAAACAAAATAAATCTAGGTTGATGGTTTTCTAAAAACACCACTACCAGAGCTACATTATGCTCTATTAAGAAGCAAATTTGGATTTTGGATTTTTTTTTTTTCCCCGGGGGATAAGTATACAATGTACAGTGAATTTCACCAAGGCGGAGTTAAGTTAACCCCAATCATGAAGCGTAGATGCAGTATGGTAGGTTTAGCAGGAAGAAATTTGGTCTATGCATGTCTTGAGCTCTGATACTCCAGCCTTATCGCCCACAACTGCTCCCCGACTGTTTTCATGTCTGGTCGATCTCCTCGTACAGGCGCCGCACATTGAAACACCAGACAAAATATCTTCTTTAGTAATTCCCCATCTACTGATTGTCTCATCAATGGATCAAGAAGTTTCAGGACATTGCCTTCATTGTAGCTATTGACGGCCTGCAGCAATATCATTCAAACATGCTATAAAATGCAAATTATAACTCCGTTGCATCTCATCAAACACAAAAACTCATGTAAGGCGGGCTTACATAAGTAATTCTGTAAAAATGCATGTATTTTAATATTTGACCTAAATATACCGTGGAAATATACTTTATAAGTATATGGGCATGGATATCTGTAATGGATGCATTTACAACCATACCGCCTTACAAGAACAATTGGTCAAAACTCACAAGGGTCATACAAAGGATTAATTTACTGAAGTAAAAAATGGACATTTCCTTTATGTATGAACTCAGACAGTTGAAATGTTAGGACAGTCATTCATTTTCTGTTGCATTATGTTTCCAACCTATGAGTAATCAGCATGCAATAACCCAATGTAAAATCCAATAACAGCAAGAAACAAAAAGTGTCATCTTGCACACTGTATTTTCAGAACGACTTAACAGTCATCGAAGTTTAAAGGCACTGCTGTCAAAAAAAAAAAAAAAGTTTAAAGACACAGTGCTTCAAAGTGTAGGATAAAAAGGTTACCCATCTGATAGTTACTCTCTCAGGAACAGGTCTTTTGGGTTCCACAGGACGACGTCCGCTCAAAATCTCTAAAAGCAAAATCCCAAAAGAGTAGACATCGCTTTTAGGGGTGAGTTGATAAGTCTTCATGTACTCAGGATCAAGATATCCAACTGTCCCTTTCACTTTGGTTGAAATATGAGTTTGATCACCATCAACCGGACCAACTCTTGCAAATCCAAAATCAGCTACTTTGGCCTTGTAATTATCGGTCAGAAGAATGTTGGATGACTTCACATCACGATGGATGATTTGCTTCTCTATTGTCAATTTATCAATAATTTTTTTATAAATTAGAACGCTGAGAGTCCAAAGAGAACTAATCAACACGTACAATCAATAGGTCATCTTCTGAATACGTCAGACAAACACAACCATTTCAATATGATTGGTGCCTTATAGTATTATTATTATTATTATTATGTGCTTTGGGATGTTTTCATTTAGACCAGATTACTTTACCTGCATACAAATGAAGATAAGTTAAGCCATGTGCAACGTCTATGGCAATCTCGAGGCGCTGACCAAAATCCAAAATCTTGTCTCTCATCCCTGTCATAGTAAGACCGAAATATCAGCACTTCATAATGGGAAAGATTGGGTCAATTTCTGTGCCGAGTAAGTCTTACCATCCAAATGTTCTCTCAGGGTACCATTTGGAACATATTCAGTAACGATAAGCCGTTCGTTTCCTTTATCAACATATCCTATCAGTTTCACCAAGCTGCGGTGTTCAATTTTTGATAGGATCTCAATTTCACAGTTGAATTCAGCAGAATCGAAATTTTCCTGTCATTAAGTAGAAGAAAAGAATGGTCTATGGGTAAAAATAGATTTTTCACAACTGTATACACATTACAATATATCTAGATACTAATACAATAACACATTACCCCAATGCCTCAAAGGCTCCCGCAACTGAGGGGTAAAGGAGGTTAGCAACCTTACCCTTGTCCAACACGGACAAGCTATTTCAGGATGACTCGTAATAAAATTGCTGAAATTATATTGAATGTAACTTCACAATAAAAAGAGGCAATATAAGTTAGCTAGTTAAGTAGTTATTCTACTTTATTCCATCATAGTCCAAAACCAAAGAATAGCGAGTCTTTGGCTTCATTGGAAACAATGGAACTTTACCTAGACACTGCTACACTCCTCATATCCTCAAAGTACCTCCAAGTATACGAGTTTTTAGGTTTTAAACCCTAAGTTTCCAAAAGGAACAATTACTCCCTCCGCCCCGGTCAATTGTTGTACTTTTGTTTTGGCACAAAGACCAAGGAAAGAGGAATGAGCCAATTACTAAATGACGAGTGGAACAAATTGAGTGTGAATGATCAAATTGTTTATCAAGTTCATTCTTAAAATAGAAAGGATAACAACTCACTGAGACACCCCAATATGGAAAAGGACAACAAATGACCGGGACAGAGGGAGTACATTTTATTTACTCCAATCCATTCCAAACTACCCACCAACTTTCTAAAGTCAAACTTGTAAAATATTGACCTTGCTTATATTTAATCAAATTCATACAATTTTAAGAAAAATAGATGCATTTACGTTTGTTTATATAGAGGTTTCGGAAAATTATAATTACAACACAAAATATGGAGTAATATATAAATGGAGAAAAATGTGGTCAAATTGTCATCTCATAGAATGTGAAAAGTTAAAAGGGTAGTTTGCAATGGATTGAAGGGAGTACACATATGGAGTTTATCAATTATAAAGTTCTTGTTTTGTAAAACTCGCCAGAAACAAATATGGACTCTAAGATACAGCTTAAGGTGAAGGTTTGTAGTGTGATCTTACTCACCCTTTTAGCTCGCTTCACAGCAATCCACGGACCATTTGGTAGCTGGGCCTTGTACACATTCCCAAAACCACCTTCACCTATCTTAAAGGTTGATGAGAAATTATGCGTGGCTTTTGCAATCTGACTGAAATTGAGATGAACTGACCCGAACCTATTGAGCTTTGGGGACATCGGATATCGAGGACTAGATGGAGGATGCCGAGATTGATTAGGACTGGGTGGAGGGTATCGCGATGGAGATGGACTAGGTGGTGCATGCCTCCATGGACTAGCTGTGACCTTTTCCGGATTTGAAATCATCTCGAAAGAGGAAGATGAATCCACTGTAGAAGAATTTATGTTGTCAGCAGTGCAGCTTAAACAATGTTAACTGGCCTTAAATTGCTGGCTTCATATTACAATCGACAACTAGATAAATGTGTTCAAACTTATATCAGATGGTCGGTCGGTCTTACATGTGAGACCAACCCCATAAGGCTATAGGCAAATGACGAATACATACATCTAGGTTGATCATACATGTGAGACTGTCTCATAGAAGACTCGCTACGACGTTCTCGTCGTTTGGATTAGCAAACCATAAGCTAATGAGATTTCGACAAAGAGCAACCAGGTTATTACTTACTTAGTGTCAGATCCCTCTGAGAATCATTGACGTGAACATCCTTCTTCTTTGCTTGAAAGCAGGGACAAATTATCATACAACCCAAAAGGAGCACTCCAGGTATTGCCATGCCAACAATTCTCGGTGAATAAACATAGTGGTCACTGTTTCCTACTTTATCAAAGTGAGATTGCGGGAATTTGGCTTCTTCTTTGATTCCGTTAAGAAGTTTCCTTCCTGCCTCTAGTGCAAAGGCTCGCGGCCAGAACAGACACGGTGTTAAGCTTAACAAGCATATGAAAACTTTTGAGCCAAAATAGCAGCAATCCATCCTTGGAGACTGAAAGCAATTATCACAACCCTAATTCAAACCCTCATCTTTGGGAAACTAGAGATTTGCCAAAGACAGATATTCTCAAAAGCTCTGTACACTCATTGGGGTAACCAGCATGTAGCTTGTATCAAATACGTAATTCCCTTGGACGAAAAGAAACGGGCGGAATTGTTTGACACGATGAAAGCTGAAGATTAATATACAAAAATGTCCTTATGTCAGCATATAAAACAAGCTTCCAAGGGTAAACCGAACAGAACCTGACAACATTGACCCTATAAAGCAGATGAGATCTCATACTTGCTACTTTCTATATAAGAGTTGGATTCTTCGATATATGTACATATTGTACAACAAGGAACTCATACTCGAGATGACATAAATAATACTCCCTCCCATCCAAACCAAAGGTAACACTTACCTTATTCGGACCATCCAAACCAAACTACCCATTCCTTTTTTAGTAAAAAACATCACTAAAAAACCCTCACATACCCTTATTATTTACA
>LHUT01003881.1:0-17548 GCA_001412135.1 Silene latifolia subsp. alba
ATAGATAATTTATGTAAATTTGTTAATTTTGATACATTCTATATAAGACCGCACTATAAAATGTCGTGCTGTGGCACGGGTTCTAACCTAGTTTAGATACAATTTGAATAAGTGTCAAATAACATTTTATGTGAAACTTACGGGGTGAGATTTCTCTGATTGAAAGTTATGTGGCTTAATGTCACAATTGTGTCAAATTATGAGGATCAGTCAACACTTTCCCGCAAAAAAATATAAATAGTAAATAATATCATAATTTTTGCAACCCATCATTTCACAAATATCACTTTTAAATAATCTTAACCGCTAAAGTAGGTGAAATATGTTCAAGGTAAAATGAGAGTGGATTCTTTGTCCCACTTACGTCTTTCATCTCATGTTCTATCAACTTTATCTTCTAACACATCTATCTATATATAATAATAAAAAGACAAACTAACCATCTATCCTTATGCCATATCAACATTTTCAATTATTTACACTACCTGCATTCACATTACCAAGTCATTTATTAGTTAAAAAAAAGGAAAAAAAAAGAACTATATAACACCATTAAACTCTTATTTTAGAAAAAAAAAATATTTAAATAATTTGTAGCATTAAATACAAACTAGAACACCACAAATATTAAAATTTATCTTTCTAACTTTAAAGTAAATTAAACGACTTAAACTACGATTAAACATCAAATTAAATTCCAAATTTTGATTTTAAGATTTTATTGTAAAATAAGTTAATTCGCAAAAAAAAAAATACATTATATCACTATAATTTGACTGCGTTTGTAAATGTTATCATGTCTTACTAGCTTAGGACCCATGTAAAATGACACGTGCATATAAATTGAACAAATAAATAAACTTTGAATATTTTATTGTTACAACGGCCTATTAATTTAGTTTTGCAATATTATCTTCTATAATTGTACCCATTAATTTCAATGTATTGGTTACATATAAAAAGAGCTTGAAAATAAAATAACATTTTTTTTTTCATATAACGTACTTCAAATATTATATAGCGTAGTAAATTAAAATATCATAGTACAAGGATAACATAGAGAGCACCGAGTATACTCCTCTGAAGTCATGTTGTCCTATAAAACAATAAAAAAATATTTTGCAATAAAAAGAACAATTTAATGGAAAAAAAATCATGGCCTACAAAAAGTGGTGCTCGTGTGAAATTGACATGGTTAATGATGAAAATAATGCCAATATATGAGAAACATATTAAAAGTAAAGAATATTGGACAATGATGAAAATGAGCAACAGACCTACCAATATTCAATTAATACGGTTACTTTTATATTACAGTTCTCAATTTTCAATTAAGTAGTACCATAGTTCCATCCAGTATTACGTCTAGTTACCCACGTAATAACTTAAATTATATAAAGATAGATATTAGAAGTTATGGTTCTCACCAAACTACATGAATTATTCGTGAAATATTTTTTTGAATCTGTATTAGCAACAAAAATGTCAACATATTTCATACTGATGAGGTTACAGTCATGCACTCATACGTAGATTTAAACAATTAATCTCAAAAGCACCCGTGATTTTCACGGGTGCAAAAGCTAGTTACCCATTTAAAATGATTTACACAATATTCTTTATAATCAAGGATTATCTATCAAAAACAAAAATAATCGGGACGCGAAAATGGAATAGAGAATTTCCGCTCAACCAAGAAATTCCTAGAAGAACAGATAAACCATACCGAACCTCGTTGTATTACGTACAAAAAGAAGTGTAAAGAGTGAGAACCGATTCTTTATCTCATTTTGTGTCTCATGTTATGTCCCAGTATACTCTCCTTGTGACACATTATTAATTTAAGAGACACAAAAGTGGCTATTGGGACAGGTGAGTACGGGTGAATTAAAGAGTTGGCTTGACTAATCTCTATACCCTTTGTTGTACTTCATTTGCAAGCAATGAATTATACTCTACCTCACCCACAAGTTTTATATTCTTATAATCTTAAATCAATGCCCACTTTACATTACATTTAATTTGTTTGACGATAAAAGTACATAAATTATAGACAAACAAAGGTGTAGTTTCCATTTAGCGCAAACTTTGTCAAATTAAACTACATTTGAAGAGACAAAATGGGTCAATCATTGCAAAAACTTACTCCAGGTATACGGTTATTATCTTCTTCTCTTTACTAGTTTACGTCGAAACTAATTCGATTTTCTAAAAAATCAATTCATAAGCTATTGCAAGTTATACTTGGTACGTGTTTTAAGTTTGCCTTTGTATGTAAAACCGTCTAATTGTCCAATACATAGAAACGGAGAGTGTTTAGATTTTAATAACTCGAGATTTTTGTTATCCTTGTTGCATTATTTTTAAGGAAAATGAGGTGTTATCGATGAGCAGGGGCGGTTCTTGGCGGTGCAGGGAGCGCAGCCGCACCCCCTAAGTCAGAAATAAATAAATGGTTTTGATATATACAACCCATTGGGTTGTATTTAAGCATTTAATATCTTCCATATTTGGTATTAANTCTGTTCAACTCCTAGAGTCGCCACTGTCTATGAGAGTATTTTCCGGCTATGCTGTCACATGCACCCATATTCTAGAGCCAAAGCTCAATCGCTAAAACACTTATGTATATTTGTATTATGTTATTTATATATACATTTTACATTTCTATTTCATCTAAATTAAAATAGGGTGGGTTGTAATTAAACAGGATCGGAGACGAATCGGGTGAAGCTGATGGGTGAAATTGCAAGCAAATACTATGACGAACATTTTTCAGAAATTACTAACGATGAGACAACTATTCACTTCTACAGAGCAATTTGTGAAGTAGTAGAGTATGATTTTAATCTTCTTTCCTAGTTAATCTCTTAATTTACCCATATAATATAGTAGTACAAAAATCATTACTGATTTGTTTGGTTATCACATTACACGTTATGTCATGTACTCATGTTATCCAACTCTTCATGATAAGGCGGAACCAGGAAAAATTTCAGCGGGGGCGAATGAGTAATTTCACAACATAAATTTGGAAAAAGTTAGAAAATTTAACTAAAAACTTGAAATATTTCCGTTTTTCAGCGGGAGCGAACGCTCTAGTCTATAGAATGCATCCTTCTCGCATCCCCCTCTTCTTGATACTGTATCGTACTTGTGACCCGTAACCCGTTAGTCATTTTACACGGGAAAAAATTGACATATTTTGGTATGATAAATTGTTGGGCAGAGAAATAAATGGAAGTCTTGGCAACACCCAGTTTAAGGTACCAAAGACTGAGACTCTTCAGCTAGCATTCAATGTAAGTAAAGTCTTTCTGATAACATCATGAAACTTTCGTTACTGTCAGTATGACACGATTTCCTTACGAGTCATTCAAAAACAATTTCTCTGTATTTTCAAGAACAATGTTGTTAATGATGCAGAAACACCACAAAGGCAAAGGAAAATCACTGACAAAAGAAGAGTTTCAAAACATTCTTCATGATGTAATAATGGAGACAGGATTTACAGGCATCGGTGCAAAGGACATCATATTATACATATTTGGAGTTCCTGTCACAACCTTACTGATCAAGAAAGGTGTCCTTCCTAAAGCAATTCCTGATGCCCTTTTCATCCCTCTCGTCACCTCTGCCACCGTCTTTTTTCTTGCCAAATCTAACAAGATTTGAGTCACTTCTGATTATTACGAAAAATGAAACACTAAACTGTTTGCGCTTCTTATATTGTTAATTAACAGCCGGTTGATTTGATTACATACTAAGTTTACTTACTCTCTAATTGGCATTTATGGTATCTGAAACTATAAATCTATACAATCATTATACTATTATGTAACAATGAACCAAAATACAGAAAAAGAAAGGAAAAGGGGACGGTATTGATCCTCGACGCACTCTGGTTGATCTCTAAAACCATGCATAACAACTTTCAAAGATGGCTTCTTTTTAACTTGTATGCATAGCATGTCTATTCCGTTGTATTCACAAATCTTCGGCGTAAATTCTGAGAATGAAATCACGAAATCGTTTCGAGTAGAGTTTTGGATCCACGGCGGAGATGGAAGTTGCATCATATTGCATGGCCTTGTAAGCATGCTCAAGCTTTTTACTAATGTCATAGTCTTGAAGTATGTCTATGATGCCGAAGAACATTACAACATCATAGAATTCTCCGGTTGGCTCCATTACTTGCATTTCCCCTTCCATTCTTCTAATAGCTCGCTCTACTCGAGCTGGCATGTTTATCCCTAGCCTAACACTAGCCCACCTACAGAATTCCATCACAAACAAATCAACAAAATTCATGGAATTAAGTACGAGTCTTAAGGTTGCTTTGATGCATTGGTCGAGATTAGGCAAACCGGACCAATTCCGAGATCAAGATTGAAATTTATATTTACTATCCTACTAGATTATCATAGTTTACTTTATACTAGATACTAGGGTGCAATCAAATTAACCAAAACACTTCACTTTGACAGCATGTCGTATTTAAAACAATACTCCTTCCGACTAGACACCAAGACATTTCACTTTACACCAGTTACAGTCCAGTCTGAGTAACGCAAGTCATGTAAAGTTTAAAGATATAGTGAGTCTCACCAAGCTGGATCGATTAAGAGCTGATCCATATCAACTCTAGATAAACGAGGACCACTTTGATCACTTTCAGATTCATCACCTGATCATAAGGGTAGTAGTATCAGTCATGTTCAGGGAGAAAGCGGTAATGAGATTAGTAAATGAAGGTATAGATTGTAGAAGAACAAACCAGTAGGAGTTCGAGCTCCAGAGGGAATCAGGTCGCCTGCTTTCGATGCTTCCCTAAAGTGAATGCCTACAAGCATGCTGTAATCCATGATTCTCTCTTGTTCCAGGAACTCACAATCTCTATCTACTTGTCTGTTGACATAAAACTACATTCGATCAAGAATTCAGGACGCGAGACTAGTTCATAGCCTAGTGGGGTACTTAATCTCTATGGCCGATTGGTTTTAGAATGAAATGTCACCAGATTGGAGTGAATTGGAAATTTCTTGTGTCGAGACAGATTTGGGCTTTCTCGTGTCAAGCCGGATTTTGCCAGCTCTGATTTTCGGAAAGTTTAATAAGTAGATAAATTGCAGTAGAAACAAATTTGCCAGTAATGATTACAGTGAGAGTACCTGCAAAGTTCTTGAAACCATGACTTTTGCAATCTAAAGATGAAGTTGAGATCAAGGTCTTTAAGAATTGTACTAGCATCTAATTCTTCCTCGGGTTTATCAGTCGAACGACCAAGTGAGGAGCCTTTCAAGTCAAACCGCCTATGAATGGTGTATTCGGTGCAAAAGAGGTTTCCCATGATAATGAACCTCACCTGAAGTCAAGAGCATCAGTATTTGCACAACAACTAGAACAGTACTTGCCCAAGTAGTGAAGTACCGAAAATATATCAAGTTTCTTACTTTCTTTTGGATTGCACCTGTTAATTTTACACAGTGAAGGCCAAAGAATTTGGTGACAAGGGTATTCTCGAATGATCGTACATGGCTGTAGTACGCTGATAGCATCCTCAGAAGTACCTAACAACACAAATATTAAGCACTGCTCAGATGATTTGTTTATTTTGATGACTGTTGGAGCTGATATGACCAGAAGAGCTGTAAGACTTTCCCTCCTGGCATAAGGGTTTAAGCTAGATATCTAGTTTTGAGGCGAGTTTCAATGAACATTAAAAACTCGCCTCAAATATCTTAGAAATTAATCTCGGCCTATAGTAAAACCGTCACAGCCAAGTATTTGCTTTTATCAATGAATTTAACCAACCCCATTACCTTAACTTCTGCCTTCTTCATTGTCTTGATCATATAACGATCATCACTACTCAAGTAAAAGAAACTCCCACTTTTACCAGGAGAAGACAACTCCCGAAGGGCTTCGTTCCCACAAATTGACAGCATGTAATCTGCTGCATCAACCTTAAAGAGTTTTCTAAGCGCTCTGGTGAAAACCGAGACATCAGTACAAATTCTAACATAAGACGGTAAAATTGATACGTTTTCTAGCTAAGAGGGGGTAGTAGAGTGTGACCTGAAAACTAAAGGACAGTAATCTTTCCATTTGAATTCACAGGAATTGTGGGGAGGAGTATATTTAGAGCCTTCTGCTGGAAATTTGGTCCAAACTTTTTCTTTTGGATCAAAAGCTGATGATTTCAAGTCTAGTGATGTTGGGGGAGCAGGTCTTCCTACAGCATGCCTGCACAATAACTAGCCTATATCAGAAATGACTTTAGCAGTAAAACTAGCGTAGATATGGAATTGCATGCAGAAGATGTAGGAAATTACCTGATACCCAATTGAAGATTGAGCATAAGCTCATAGTTTTTATGACCTTTAGTAATAGTCTCCCCTTGTTTCTTGCCAGCTTTGGGTATTTTTAAGGGTCTACCAGGAGTAGTTGGTGGGACCTTAGTAGTAGCGTAATTTTCAAGGTCAAAATCCATTTCTCTGCCACCAACAGAACTCCTATGATGTCCTTCACTTGGATCAGTATCCCACATGTGTCCTCCCCCGCCTGCCGGTATTCTTGAGTCCACTGACATCCGGGCTGGCCTCACTGAGCTGCCGCCCTTTGGTGACTTCCACGACGCCAGCATCTTCTGCCATTCAAAAACATTAATCTTTTCAGTTCCAACACTACTAAACAACTCATACTACTAACTCATGCTCACAACATCAAACACATTTGTGTCCCATTCCCTCTTCGGAAATCAATCCCTTCAAAATCAGTTTCTTTGAAATATATATATATCTTCATGTCGTCTTCATCATATGTGCTTCATATTCATGACCCAAAAACCTCTAGTCTCCATTGGGGAGGAATTTCTCTACCTGGCTAGTCTCAGTTGATAAAGACGAACACATGGTGCTATCACTCCTACGGTTGTTGTCCATGGTAGTGCTCCCCTCAGCCTCCTCCTCCTCGTCGTCCAAGTTGTCATTTGCGCGGCCCATAGACAATGATGACCCGAATATGCTGTTAGCCTTTTTCTTGGCTGCCGCTTGGGTTTTTCGAATTGTAGCTTCCCATGCTTTAGCCACTCCACAGTATGGATCGTTGCTCATGCTGAGTTATAAACAGAATGTACTAATACTTTTTCTTAGCATTTCCTTGACTCAATTCATTTCATCAAAGATTTTATATATTTCGACCTAAATAAACATACAAACGGATACAAATCTTTATGTATGAGACGAATCCAAAGTGACTAGGTCAAAATCAAAGCATGATGGTAAATAACTAAATAAGTTACTTCTGATCGTCTCATACAATAGGACCGTCTCACGTACAAGATCGACTTATTATTAGAAATGTTATGTTGTGCATATTCTATGTACCTGTCATCAATCTCTAATCTTTCTTTGAAGAACTTCAGATGCCCATATCCAAGAAATGATCATATCTCCAACTATTCTCATTACAATTTACAACAAACTCAAAATCGCGCTGTCTTACTCTCGGAACATGTAATTTACGCTCTTGATACTCAATCCACCAAGCCAAACCAAGGTATATATAATAAACAAGTATAGATTCTCTGTTTTGTATAATTTCTATAGTAATTTTTTAAAAATCGAAATGTTTTTCCTAAGGAAATATTTGAATTATGTTGTTGTTTTTGGTTGAATGATGAAATTATTCTCATGCAATCGTTAATTACTCGAGAAAAACGGAGAGAAATTAGTAGTAAATAATCTACAAAAGACATGAAGAAGAAGAGGTGTTCCAACAATTAGCTATAAGTTCTAATACCCGCATGTTTTTGCCATTTTTAGGAGCCTTTTTTCCCTATAAACTAGAGGATGTCATATTTCCTTCTAATTCTCATAGGAAAATCAACAAACATAAAAATTAGTCTCCCATTGTCTTCTAAATTAGGGGGTAAGGAAGATCCCATTCTATAGGTTTATAGTCAATACATAAACGTCTCTATAGTTTTTGACTCCTACTTACTTTCATTCAATAGATTCTTTATATTTTTTTGAGGAAATAGATTCTTTATATTTTCATTCTTTTATGTGGGATATTTTAATCAAACATAAACAACTTCTTGAATGGAATGGAAGGGAAGGGAGACCTATGAATCTATGATGACATATAAACAAGGGGACATTCCTAGTAGGAAAGGATAAAAGGAAAGCCCTTATCCAAGACGGAGACGAATATAGGGAAGTTTATTGTAAAACCGTTACACATAAAAATCATAAATTAAAAACACTTATACTCCCTCCGTTCCGGTCATTTGTTGTCCTTTGGTTTTGGTACAAAGACCAAGGAAAGAGATAAGGGTCAATTACTAAATGACAAGTGGAACAAATTGATTGTGAATGATCAAATTGCCCTTCAAATTCATTCTTAAAATAGAAAGGACAACAAATGACTGAGACACCCTAAAATGGAAAAGGACAACAAATGACTGGGACAGAGAGATACAATTTTATAATTATACCTTTTTTTTTTTTTAGATATTAGGTGAGTGAGATTGAGAGACAAATTTCAAGAAACAAGGGGACAAAGGTTCCCAATTTGTTATTTGCTTGGATAAGTGGAATGAATTAAAAAATTGATTTCGTAATTTTCAAAACTTCTTTAATCATTTCTTACAAAAAATCGGAAGAGGGTCGTGGNTGGAAAAGGACAACAAATGACTGGGACAGAGAGATACAATTTTATAATTATACCTTTTTTTTTTTTTAGATATTAGGTGAGTGAGATTGAGAGACAAATTTCAAGAAACAAGAGGACAAAGGTTCCCAATTTGTTATTTGCTTGGATAAGTGGAATGAATTAAAAAATTGATTTCGTAATATCTAAAACTCTCTTAGTCATTCTCTACAAATTTGATATTTTCTTTTGGAAGTCTTTCATTTTAAATACAATACGTCTAATTATCTACTCATTTTAACTTGTAAGTAGTTTATCATGCACGTTTTTTTCCCCAAAGTTTCATTCCCGTAGACTTTATTATTACGTTTATTTATTAATCTGTACAATATTTAAAACAAATCAATCAAGTTATTGATGCACAGAGGAAATATTGAATTCGTCTGACTGTTATAACTGATTTACTGCAACAAAGCAGAAGCTTGTAAACTAACCAACCTTCCTTGCTATTTTCCTTCAGTTAATCTAGACTCTAGAGCTTGTAGTAAGCTGAATCAGATTCATTCTGAATCAGATCAATGAAATCAGATTCATTCCTAGGTGGGTTCGATTGAGCCACTCGTTAGTCGATCAATCAATTGTTGGCTTTCGCTTAACTTGGGCATTGCCAGATCGCCTTTAAAGCTGAAATTACTTCGGAGTTCCTTAAAGGAGGGCCAATTTGGACGAGTTTCTCTACTCTATATCATCAAAACATCGAGTCAGATATCGTCTTGTATTAAATTTGATTGATTTGTACTTCACTCTTCAAACTAATCATCACATTTCATATATCCACATAATCTCCCATTGTTCTTGTACAATCTTCAGCCTAAAATATTCACAAGGAACAAAACATCCAACGAAAACGTTATGGACTTATGGGGATAACCTCAAAAACCTTCTACAGGTGAGGCCAACAAGTTCTTTCCAGTAGTGCTCGAATAAATTATTGCTGATTTACAAATTTGTGTAAAATCGTCTTCAAGAAACTTTTGCATAAAGAAATACATTAGGAAACAAATGCAATAACAATCATCCAGCCAAGTAAACCAAGCGCTTAAGAGCATAAATTCAGAAGTCAATAGTATCATAAAATCTCTTATTTTCCGCTCCCACGGGGAAACAAAAGGGAGCAACATAACCAGAAGAAACACAAAGTTCGGGCAAAAGTACATACTACCCATCACAAGTCATTATTAAAACTACAGAGTACATAATGTGAAAATGCAAATGTAGATTAGGCTTTATTTGATACGAAATTTATAATGTAAACCACGTTACTTGTATCTAATATCGCCACATTAATCCGCTTCCTCAGTACGATTAAAGAGATCGGTGGTTTTGCAATGCCTTCTGAGATTCCCTTGTTTGGTATTGTCTTCAATGTTACCGACTACATTAATACTTTTCCAGCATCGAAAGTCAACCCAAAAACGACCAAGAACAAACCTTTCACGGACAAGCCCGGCAAATTTAACCAGGCTAGCACCAACCCTTCAAATTTCCAATGCGAACCCCCTACTCAACTACCGACTTCATCCATTCTGTCAGGATATAACGGCACCTGTTCCAAAAATACAAGAGAGCATAAATATAAGACGGTTATTGTGAAATATACAGTTGTTAGTGTAAACAACGTGGAAAGAGAGATGTACAGATCAGATCAATGACTTGCATGTAATCAATACCAAAACTACATAATACTCGGTCACTTTTGCAATCAGATCGTTGGATTCGTTGCATTTACATTTGCAAGGATGAAACTTAGATAAATTTGAAAGGGGTCCGCACAAGTGGTGGAGCATGTGTTCTAATTAAATGCTAAATGAAGAGCCAACAACAACATCAAAGCCTTAATCCCAAAATAATTTGGGGTCGGCCGACATGAATCATCCTTTAGAACCGTCCATGGGTGAATGCACACCTCAAAATGCGAAAGAATAGAAAAGGAAAAGTGAAAAACAAAAGGGGAGTGAAACATAGAACAAAAGCGAAGGTAAACTTATAGGTTTTAAAATCAAAGTCCGAATTTCTTTTATAAAAAACTTCAAATTTAAATCGAGAATAAAGATATTTGAAAACCGAAGTAAAACTTAAGGGCCCGGGATACCTTAAAAGTGAACCAAGTATTAATATATAAGAAAGTTGTTGGTAACAAGGTATAATAAATCCGAAAAGAACAGATAATTTTTTTAAAAATTAAATAAAAACACTAAATATTTAAGTGAGAAATGAAACGAAATCATCTGAAGCACTATATGATGAGATGTACTCAAAGACCAAAATATGATAACCAAAGAACTATATGCATATATGGTGAGATGTATTGAATGACCAAAGATATGATAACCAATTAACTATTATGTATGTAAACCTTTTTTCTGAAATACCCTTCTTGGTGGAGATCAAATAGGGGGAGAGAAAACTAGACACACAAAAAAATGAATACCTAAATACGTTATGTTGGCAATGGAATACAAATGCTTTGCCCAAATGTTACAGCAGTTATTTCTATTGGTAAAAGTCCAGGGTAACCATGGGTAAAACCCCCAAAAGTTTCAAATTTATGTAACCGTTAAATATTTTAAAATACACAACTATAGGCTATTAACATGACAAGATCTTTGTTTCAAATAATTAATAAGCTCTTCCTGATGTTCCCGCTATCGGAAATGCATCTTTAAACACTAACAGAAACACATTCGGATTTTACGCATCCAATGTTTCGTAATTAATATAGGAAAAAATCCCCACGCGTGCCAAACGATAACTCACATCCTACATACATATTCATCACAAGACAGGCTGAGCATACATACCTGTTTCGACACAGAAGCCTTCTACAACTCCCAACGTCACTCAAGCTTCAACAAAAACATAATATCAATCCAGTACTGAAGCACAGTGCAGAAACGGTAGCATCTGTCTCCAGACATTCACCTCAGTATATATCCCTGACAAAGGTAACAAGTTGATAAATCTAAATGGCGCACACAAACACAGTTCAATGGCCCACATGCTAAAGTTTACAACAATAACATTCCTCCCCCACCAACACACAAACAATGCCTCAATGGGATAAGGGGGTTGGATGTATGCAGCCTTACCCGACAAACACGTAAGAGGCTGTTTCTAAGATGACTACTAATGAACATCACAATGCAAAAAGCATTGAGTTTACTGAGTCCTAACACTATATTCTATCATCTCACAAAGCCAAAGAATAGTACGATTTTGGCCCAATCAGAAATGAAAACAACACACGCAAAGGTTACAAGTTGTAAAATTTCACAATGCCATGCATACCACACAAAGGATCCATTGATATGGTTAGTCAAATACAATTGCGTACCTCCATAAATTCAACGTGACTTCACACCAAAAAACGACCTTCCCACAGAGATTGGCTTTGAAACTGCTTAGGCAGTGACACTGGCTGGCTTACTTTCGGCTGCTGCTGCTGTTCGTAAAGTTTCAGATGATCAGAAAACTGATATTCCTGCCGAGTGATATGATTCTCGATTGGAACATGAAATGTTGAAGCCTGTTTTCCCGGAAAAGGGAAGCTAATCGCCCCAGGCACTCCATAACTCTTGTCCAAATGGTTGAAAACAGATCCACTGAGGTTGGTGTCAAGATTGAAAACAGAGTTCTTTTCTCCTGAGAATGGTTTTTGATATCCATCTAGCCAACTGTAATCATCTATTATAGGGTTTTCACCCTTCATGCTCGACCAACCAGGAAGATCAGAACATTTAGGAGCAGGGGTAAAACCAGGTGGAGGACCAGTGTGTCTAGTGGGCCTACTGACTGGACTCTTCTTAGAATTAACAGAGGATATTGACTGGGGCTTGAAATTGCATACATTATCAGTCTGAGAAGACATATTAACAACAATCTTAGGTGGCATAACTTCAGGCATTGCCATAGGATAACCACTACCAGGATTGACATTGATAGATTGTGAAAAAGGTAGTGAAAGAGCAGCTGATTGTAAGATTGAAGGGTGATCAGATGGCCTTTGGTTTATCAAATTGCCATCACCCATCAGACTGATATTGTTGAATCCATTTGCCAATGAAACAGGTTCGTACGACGGCCAACTGGAAGGTGTATTAGCATTAATAACTGAAGCAGGGGGTCTCATTATGGAATTGAAACCATTTTGACGAACAATTTCATCGGGTGAAGCTGAAAGCGATCGATTATAACCTCCTGAATCTACAGGAGTCATATTGGGAACCAAGCCAAGATCCTCGTATGAAGTAAATATCGCATCTGCCTGTTTATCTACAACTGATGGCTTAAAAACAATGACCTCTTCCTCATCCTCTAGCTCAAACATTGGTAATGCTGATTTCAAAACATCCACATTTTGTTTCTTGTCAATTGGCGGTTCTTGGCCAATGCAATTGAGCATAAGCATATCTGGGCCACTGCTTGGGGTGAAATCAGCGCATGATTGTGGCTCAGCACCTATAATAAATTTCTTCATAGTAGGATCAAAGTAGATACCCTGCTCCCCAACCCGGACAACACTGGAGAAAGTCTTT
The DNA here is from genome assembly GCA_001412135.1 of Silene latifolia subsp. alba. Taxonomy (NCBI): domain Eukaryota; kingdom Viridiplantae; phylum Streptophyta; class Magnoliopsida; order Caryophyllales; family Caryophyllaceae; genus Silene; species Silene latifolia. The sequence continues at coordinate 13,251 of LHUT01003881.1, forward strand.
CCAGCAGCTATGATCCGCTTAACACGCGTCTTTTTTTCTTTCATACTGCCATCATTCCCCAAAGAATGATTCCCAGAGAAGTTCAAGATTTGTTGTGCAGGATGAAGAGGCAGAAATCCTCTCAACTCAAAGTCCTCCCACAAAGCAAGTCGATTGCCTGTTTCACCTTCATCATATTCACCCGTGTTGAAAAAACAGGATTCATCTTCATCATCGAGCGAGAAACCACTTAATAAGAGCTTGTTGAAAAAGGAAATGCAGGCATTCCAGAAGAACAATCTAGCATTAGCTTGATCTTCTCCTAGTTCACTGAAAGTGGCAACGTCTGGATGGGAAGCTAACCATTCTACGAACACCAAAACACCAGGCAACAGATAACTCGACAAAGAATCATGCGACTGTGAGCATCTCTCGATAACATGTCCCATGAACTCAAAGACTGCAGTGTATGCATTCTGGAGCAGAACCGAGCGCTGTAAAATTTCAGCATATGATTGATTCTCAGATTCTCTATTGACATTGTACACGGTAAAAATGAGAATAGCCACCATCCTGACAATGAAAAGTCCACATTCAGCAGCATCTGATCCAAAGTTGTATTGCTCTTCAGATCCCGAAGAAAGAAGCACCATAAACTCATTCTTGGTCATAGATAGCACATCTGCGAAGGTTTCCAGACTGGAAACACAAGGAACAAAAGGTTAATGCAAGTACACATATTCAAACATAATCGCAAAAACACTACTAAACAAAATACCTTGTTTATCAAAAAAAAAAAATACCTTGTGCGTGTGAACAATATGCCATTCACTCGAACAAATTTTACAGTGAAAGCTTTAAAGGTTTCAGGAATACTGACGGCCTTTTCTTTACTTGGAGTGGATTGACTTCTAATATCTTTTGAAAAAGATTTAGCTTCACCTCTTCCTCTCACTTTTGAGTTCATACGAGGGACAACAACCTTGGCTTTTGAAGTTTTAGAATCCCCTAATAGCTGTAAGTAGTTTTGCCTATTCTGCAATTTACAAAAACATTATTCAGGAGTTACTACAACATAATCCATACTAATGCACAACAATCATTAAAAAATGGAGGGTAAAGAAGTATAAGGACAACACACAACATGGTTATGCAACTAGCTCCTCTCACCTTCCCCAACAAACCCACCATCCAAAAGAGGGTCGCTCAAATAAACATTAAAACAAGCGATGGAGATGCTAAAAGGCAGCAAAAAATACATTTAGAAATCCAAGATTTTGCTGGGCTCTTCAGATTTTTACAATTATGTGAGGAGAGCTTAAAAAGAGTAAAGAACCCAATGAAATGGAGGGAGGATCAAGAGTTCAGAAGTTTACCCTCTCAAATGCGATGATCAGATTGTCCCTTGCTGTTGAGAAAGGGCTTCCAACAGCCAAGCTCCGAAAATAACGGTATATTGTTGCAAATTCATCACCATGATATGAAGCAACTATCGCAAGCTGAGGTAAAAACAAGGTGAACACAAAATAAAAATAAGGTTAAAACAAATGGTGTACAGAGAAAAATACAACACACGATAACTTTAGACATCAAGGACAAATTTACAGAGAAAAATACAACACACCTGATGATGAGGGTTACCACTAGATGGCCAAAGCGATGACGCCTGAGCGTAATAACTAGAAGCCGCCGCAAAATCTCGGGATTTACACTCCTCATCACCATATATGCCTTTATATCGCGCAAGATCACCAAGGTAGATTAAGCAGCGATGACATGATAACAAACCCTTCGTCATATCAGTGCTTTTATGTCCGTCCTTGGACAGAATAAACTGATTTTCAGGATCATCCGAGAAGAAATTCAGTGGTAGACCATATTTTGCTCTAATTTTCAGTATTAGTTCATGATAAAATCCAGTCGCTTCTGAAAGGAAGGTTTTAAACTGGCCACGGATTATTGATAGTCGATCAGGGCGTGCAGGACCACCTTTTCCATTTTGTGTCACAGAAGCTGTGTTTGAAGACACGGCTGCCTTAAAGAGAGCTCGCAGCTCTTCTATTCGTCTATAGTGCAGCTGCCACAAAGCAAGTTCTATTTCGTGCTGCTCAGAAAAGGTATGATCTTCAAGGATAATGGCTTCATAATTTTCTCTTATTTGTTGCCATACAGTAGGATAATAAGGAACTCTGGAATGTGTTGACTTGTGTCGGGTATTTTCCAATTCCACATTCTGCAAATCCACAAACCAAAAATATCAGCTTACTTCCAGAATTCTAGCCTAAATTCTCTGATCCAAGCACAGACATATCACTACAGTCAAGACCTTATTAGGAAAGACATAACTCCATAACATCTGTCGAAACTACAATTATATACACCGATGAATATGGAAGCAGAGAAGGTCAGAAGGGTCAATTTAAAACAGGATACTCCATAAAGTAACCTCAGTATATTTCCTGGGAGCCACTTTCCCATCAAGTAATCCTTGGTGAAGGACATTGATAATTTGCCAAACAAGTGATGATGAAGTACACTATATAAAGAGGACGTAGAAGGTGTAAGCTTAAAGTCTATGAAGGCTTATAAATGAAAATATACTTGTAGAACCAATATAGAATAGCAAAAAAGGATTATTCGCGCAAACTTTCAAATTAGAATAAACAGTGGAAAAAAAGATGCATCCTGCAAACAACAAGGGAAAGCGATGAAACAGATACCGGAAAAAAATAAATATCAATGAAAAACCATGCCTTAGTGTAAAGGTGTTGGGCACGCTCCCTAGACGAAAGCGCTGAAGGAGTTTCCATGTGAACAGCCATCATCCATCAATTTCAAGGACGAGAACGGCACTACAAGAGCTATATTGTCAGGAGCATCCCACAACATTAATCTACAAATAATAAAATAAACCATTAGATGCCAAAAGCCACAATAAGCCCTGACTAATCGCCATACACAATAATAGCTCTATGCAATCAACAAGCAAAATGCTGTTAACAATAGCACCATCATACTTTCAGATCCTCCTCAATGCCGCATGTACTATAACTCCAATACGAGTTCAAATGAGTAACAAATACAGTACACCAAGGCTGAACATAACAGAAGAAAACAAAAAAAACACGCATGGCGACAATGGAAGTAAAATTACACCGCAACCACAGACATGCTTGCACACTTTTTCACCAAAGCAAGCTAATGGAGAACGCGAGAGCAAATAATAACTAGATATCTAAACACATGATCAACCAACCACCTAGACCTATCAATCTATTACTTCTATAATCTTAATCTAATCAATGTTGGCATGAAAAAAAACACTACAAACAGAGAGACAACGGTGAGAATCATCACATTATTTGCCCACAATGAACCCCTATATATCCCCTCAAAACGAACTATTATGCAGTCTCACCAATCTAGTCCAATGTCACGAACCATGACCTGGTATTCCTTTTCCCCAAATGAGTGAACAAGAACCACAAGATATGTCATTTTAATAACCACAGCATCTCAATCATACACCAATACTCCCCTAAATACAATCAGGTCAATGAACTCATAATTTTCCAAAATCAATAAACGAGAACGACAAACGGTACCGTTTCAACAACTACAGCATAAAAACATCCCCACACAATTCGATTACACATTAATACTCCCATAAAAACAAATTCACCAGTCAATGACCTGATAATTTTTTTTCCCAAATCAATAAACAAGAACGGCAAAATATACCGTTTCGATAACTACAGCATAAAAAACATCTCCCACAATTCGATCATACATTAATACTCCCGTTAAAACAATCAAGCTCGTCAACAAAACAAATTTTAGCGATTATTCTGCAATTACTTTACCCTATCATACGCGATACTAGGGATCAAGGATTCATGTGATTCTAAGCTCAAATTCCCCAAATAATTGAAAAAATAACAAGAAAAAATCTTGAAAATCTTGAAAATAAAACAGCAAATTGAGCGAAATAAAGAAGCGAAGGAATTATACCTTGGTAGAGAGCAAATAGGTGGATCAAGAGAGATAAATTTGGGGTACGAAAAGAAAAGAGAGAGAAAATTAGGGTTTGTTGGGATGTTAATTGGGGGAGGTGAATTTGATTGATTTTTTTGTTTTTATTTTATTTTGGGAATTTTTTGGTGAATATTTAATTTTCTTCTTGTTTTTTCTTTGTCGTGAACTCGTGATTAAATACTACGGAGTACTATGAGGATTAAGAAGAGGAGGTCTCCTTTTTCTAGTCGGTTTACGTTTTAATGACCGGATGGTCTTTATGTTTTCTTTACTTTTTTTTTTTT
>LHUT01003882.1:0-15026 GCA_001412135.1 Silene latifolia subsp. alba
ACCCCCCTCCTTGGGTATGAGAAACCCATACCTCATGGGTTTGAGGTATGGGTATGAAACCCTTGAAGTTGTGAAACAAACACTTGGTATGGGTTTGGCTCATTCCAAACCTATACCTCACACCTTTTTTGTATGCAGTTCAATTTCTTAAATTTTGTAAAAAAAAGAAATGGTTGATGTGGTGCTGCTGATTCATGCATTATTGTGTGATGATGTAGAAATGAAGCTTCTTAGAAAATGATGCGGGTCGGGTTAGTGTTTGGCTTAGTTAGTAGTTGCGGCGTACTGCTTAAGACCGGTGGAACAGTGGAGTTAAGGTTTGTGGGAGTGGGATTACTATTAGAATAAAGTACTATAGAAAAAGGTTCGGACTTTTTAACTAAAAATCTCTATTTTTCCATGGTTCAGTTTCGTTGGAGCAAGGATTTGAAGTTAAGGGGAAAGTGTAAATTGGTTGTTTTAGGGTGATGGGGCGAATTAGTAGAATACGAGTAATATTTTTTTTGGCAAAAGGGGCTAGCAACCTTGGTAACCCCCTCGCCCTTCCACTGCTTATGAGTGAAAAGAAATATGAAAAGTGGTGCTTTGTGTGCGATTGACTTGTGATGATCTGATGGATATATGCGTTTTTCGGATAGAAATATCAAGTGTAGTTGAGTTGATCTGCTGGGAGGAACGGAGTTTAGCACTTCTATGAAAGGTGGATGTCTATGCTCTTAACCAATGTGTTACAAGATGGGCCTGAGTTCTGCTCATCCAGGAGTTTGACATTGGGGAATTTCGTTTCTTACTGTCGTAGGACTGTAGGCATGAGTTCAGTAGTCTTTTATACTCGTTCATAGTGTTAGCTTGAGCAAATAACTAAAAACGCGAAAGTCGATGAATATTCGGATCCTGGATGGCTGAATATAGACTTTTGTGTGTGTGTGTGTGTGCGCGCGCGTGCGTGTGTGTGTGTGTGTGTGATGTATAATGTTCGCTGATTTTATATTCTGCTGATATATAAGGTCTTTGTTTCCACCTGGAGGCTGGACTCGGGACCAAGTTATCAAGAACTCTGAAGCAGTATGTTAAGAAATTACTGGAGGTATCTATATAAGAGTATATACGTGCGCTTGTTATCCTGGATATTCCCGTTATTTACACACATATAACCTGTAATTCCCTTTGCCTTTTCCTTTCTTTCTTTCGCTGCTCTAACAACTCATCTATGAGGATTGTTGCTAGGCAAGTGATGCTTAAGCGAGCGTTATAGGTTGGTTAGATACTCCATAACCCTGTAAGAGTGTTACGTTTCAACCATGGGCTGACATTGAAGTACCCCTCATGCATATTATTTACATTTACAGGTGAATATGAAGAGACATTATGGAATGGAGTGGCCTACTGAAGAAAAGGTGAAATACAGAGAAATCAATTCCCCTGAAGCACGCTATATATTTGTATACAAAGCTCTATCTTCAGGCAGCTGCGAACCAGATAGATTTATGAATGATGAAAAGGGTGATATTGTTGGGTTTGTGCACTACCGTTTTGTATTGGAAGAAGATTTACCAGTGCTTTATCTGTATGAATTGCAACTTGAGACAGAAATACAGGGGAAGGGTCTTGGAAGGTTACTGATGCAACTTCTTGAGCTTATTGCTCAAAAGGTTTCAATTTCTATCTTTGTAAAGTTTATATTTTGTATATGATTGGTATAGAAATTAATTACAAGAATATGCATGGAATAATAAGAATGTATGGTGTATGGTCACTGCCAATAGGTTGATTCGTAGATCATCCGCAATATTCCGCATAATAGGACTTTTTCACACATACATAATAGCGTTACTACTACAGTTTAAAGTAGTTTTGGGAATAAAGTTTCTAGGTTACTTTTGCCAAAGGACGATACGAGTATTTTTAAAAAATTGACTAATAATTGATGATTGCGCAGCAGTTATTATAAATGGTGCTATTACTTGCCTGCCATTGTCACTAGTCCACCATTTCTATAACTGATGTTGCCTACTACAATCAATTCCCGTTTTAAAATGCAACCATAGTGTTGGAGCTCCTTTTTACTACTGGATTTTTTTTTTCCAAGATCTACATTTCACAATTGAACCATAATGATCAGCTATAAATTTTTTTCATTTTACTGCTTGCTTGTGCAGAGTGGCATGTCTGCAACAGTTCTTACTGTTCAAAAGAGGAACCAATCTGCTATGTTGTTCTACACAAGTAAATTGGGGTAAGTTGTCTATGTTAATCATATAATTGTCTATGTTAATTATATCGAGTAACTGTTTTTGTATGTCCTTTGCTGATTGCAGACAGGAGTATTACTCTCTTTCAATCCCCAGAACATGGGGCAATGATTGATGTGCTATGTGGAAACTCACCTATTAGTGTAATACTTGGCTAAATCATCTGGGTTCTAGAGGCATGATAAACAGTGATATACATGACAGTTTTGTACCTCCAAGTTCATTTGCTGGTTCATGCCAACTTATGGCAAAATATCCTGATTTTCTGTCTTTTGTGGCCTTCTATTTTGTTAGTTCATATGCATTTTTTTGTTGCTTTAAATGTGAATTAAGGGATTTCAAGGACACTAGTATGAAACTTGACGTAATTGGCCTTATGAAAGTAGAAATAAGTTCCTCAGTGAAGTGGTTTTATGGGAATTTATTGAAGTCAAGAATAGAATAGCTTTAGCCTTTCCGAGATACGTATTGCTAAGTTCATGTATCCTCTCATATCTTTTTGTGGCTGTGTTGGATTTCTATTATTGTTTCTGCCTAGATCTCATATGCTAACCTAGCAATCTGCTGTGCATACTAATTCAAGCAAATTTTGCCAATTACTCTCGTGTCACTTCTTATATTCAACTTTATTTTACATCAATTTGAATGGTAAATTGCTTTATTTTCTGTCTACTTGTGCGGTGCCAGGTATTCTATAGCAGCTACCTCACCGTCAAGAGTTGATCCACTGGTATATGCATCCCTTTGTTTGCCTAATGTCTTATGTTCAATATTAGTGTCTGGAGTTTAGAGTAATTACTAGCCAATCGGATGTTATTTTGCAGAGAGGAGCAGAAGTTAATTACGAAATTCTCTGCAAAGCATTTGATCAAGAAGCCAAAAGCATCTTGGAGGTAGTCTAGTTCTGAAAGCCTTTCTTTTTTATTCCCTGCTTGATTCATGCACGTAGCAATGTAAATGTCTAGTGTCTACATATCGGAATATTTAGCCTTGGATGAGAAATAGAAAATTGTGTTCTGTACCAGAAATGCACTTTTGAATAAAAATTACTCATCTTGTAGAATTTAAGGGACACTGTTGCGTACTTGCGTTGTAGGAGTTAGAAAGTTTCTGAGAGTCTTAGTGTGGCGTGTGGATTCCTCTAGCATATTGACATCTAGATTTTGAGTATCGCCTTGAGAGAGTGAAGGAATTAAACTCTAAATAGGTTTGCTGTTTTGGTATGATATTAAGATCTACACCGAGAAGAAATTCCAAAACTATCTGATACAAAATAAAGTTGCTGGTGCATGTTTCTTGCTACAAAAACGAGATCTCAATTATCTAGTGTTATTTTATTATGCAATTAGTTGTTATTTCTTTCCTTAATTTATGTATCTTATTTAGCAAATAATATCTTTAGAAGATAGTTTGTGTNAGCAATAGGTCTTGCGAAATTGATCACAATTGAAGATCTATAGGTCTAGATCGGTCAAATATCCTTTTTTCATTATTGTTCGTTATTCTTTGAAACCGCTTCTGCACAAATTTCGTATCACTATCACTTGTGAATTACGGAGAGACTCTGCTGCATATGATGTTCATGTGGTTTGATGATCATGGATTTTTACTATCGAGACATTCATTCCCTGTTATTCTCAATTCTCATTAACAACAAAGTAAGAACCTTAGTTACCCTTTATCCTGACACTGAAATTACTCTTCCTTTTCGGATCACTATCCATGTATATGTTAATCATTGTTGTTAGTTTTTTTCTTATCCTGTATCTTAGTTTAAAAAAGCGCGCCTGAGGCGCGTCTAGGCGCAAGGCGCAATGAGGCGCCAACCAGATTGCATCAGACACTCTTGAGGCGCATGGAGCGCAAAAGGCGCACCCAAGGCGTACAAGGCACAACTAGTGAGGCGCATTAGTGTGCAATTCCATATTTTTTTTCAAAATTCTTTTATTTTACCTTTTTTTTTTCTCCCCCTTATCCTTAATTTTCACTTTTAAAAACATGTTGCCCTCTTTAAACAAAAAAAAGGGACTATTCTCGCACAAAATTTGATTGTAAAAGAAGGATGTTCTTTTGAAAAAAAATCAGTACACCTCGTGTGCAAAAGGCGCGCGCCTTCGCCTCGCACCTTTGGCCTTAAACCCTTGGGACCCCATCGCCTCAGTGCGCCTTGCGCCTTCTCAAACTAAGTCCTGTATGTATTTTTAAGTCACCGATAACACATCCTTTGCATCAATAGGTGCAATAGTGCCCTGAGCCCCGTTCAATTTGAAGTATTTCTCGGAATCTGTCATTTGAGTTGGTTGACAGTCTTGCCGTCCTCTCTGAATGGTTGAATTTTTCTTGTAATTCGGTAGCCAGTTTTGCTCTAAGAGTGGAAGCATCACATGGCTGTGATAGGTTTTTTAGGTATCGTGTAACGGTAGCTTTACTTGATGTAGGATATAGTGAGCTACTTGCATATCAATGATGCATAAATACATAATTGATTAATTGCACAACATGTTTTTCCCAATCGTCCTGACGTGGTATTTTCATGTCTGACGTATTTTTTTTAAAAAGATTTCTTTATTGCATTTTCAACTTTTAACAGTTTCTCTAATTAAATAATAGTTTAATTATCAGATTGAAGTCATCACACTTGAGGCTCCTGCGTCACAGTCTTCCGGGCGCCGGGTTTTGGAATCTTCTGAGGACGACTCAATGTCACTACGAGACGACGATGACTTAGAGTGTGACTTGGAGAGCGATCAGTCAGAGAAATCACAGGACCGAGTTCAGGATGAGCCGGTGGAAGAGGAGGCCCTTGTTTCTTCTACATCTTGTGGTGTGAAGTTTAAACGAGCTAAGACGAGTAGTTTTGATCGGTACTCGGAGGACACCTCGTGGATCATTAAGGGGCCTTGTCCTGGCGGCCCTCTGATTCCTATCGTGATCCCTAGCTTTGGAGGTCATATTGCTTACAGTTTATGGTCCGATCCTTCTAGTGTAGGCCGTCCATTATTGACGGGATACCACCGCTGGGATAAGGTGGAGGAGTTGGCTAAGTGGGCCCACTTTTCACCCGAGGCTATACCTATGGTAGAAGCGTCTCGTCTTTGGTACATTTTTGGGTGCATGGCTGAAGAAATTAACATGCCACTTATTTGTGCTTTTGTGGAGAGGTGGCAGCCGGACACTAACACTTTCCACTTGCCATTTGGAGAGATCACCATACTTCTACACGACGTGGAACGGATCTTAGGGATCTCAATGGGAGGTGATTTTTGTCGAGTGTCTAAGTGTGCAGGAAGCGCGGAGTTGGTAGATCCCCTTGTTCACGTCTGCGACTTCTTTGGAAAGACGCTAGACGAGTTGAGGTTGCCTTTACGTCCTGGTATGACTTCTCCTATTTACAATTCCAGAGGGGTGTTGGCGGAGGCAGTGAAGGAAGTGGCAAAGACAGGGTCCATAGATAAGCAGGCGCAGGGGTACCTAACATTGTTATTGGGGACAACGCTATTTGCTGACAAGTCGGGCGATAGGATTCGTCCGGACATTCTCGCTTTGATGGGTGACAACAAGAGGATCGAGTCCTATGCTTGGGGTGCTGGTACATTAGCTTACATGTATAGAAATTTGGGTATAGCTACTCGCGCCGGTGTGAAGACCATTAATGGCTGCTTGTCGTTGTTGCAAGCATGGATATACGAGTACTTTCCACTCTTCAGACCCGGCCCACCAAAGGAGATGCCGGACCCTCCTGCGGACTCAGATATAAAGTACCCACGTGCTATGGCTTGGTCTGCTGTTGGTCCTTTTGTTCAGACCGAGGCAAAGCTGTTACAGTACCGGCGCCAGTTAGACGTACTTACAGTGTCTTCTGTTATGTGGGAGCCTTTTGGAACGGGCATGGGTGAGGAGTTTCCCTGTACTCGTTTGTCTGGATGCATTCGGTTCGTTGATATTGTTGAGGCATATCAGCCGGATCGATGCCTTCGTCAGTTTGGGTACAGACAAATTATACCAGCACTAATGCCTCGTATTAGTGCCCATCGACCAGCTTCGGGGATAGGGTACAAGGTAGATTTCGGTGATTATGCTGACCATCCATGGATTAATAAGATTGATCACCTAGTCCACCTTCCTCTTAGATCGATTCCAGTTTCCATACCAGGTGAGGCGGACTCTCGCTACGGTGATTGGTATCGGAAGGTGTCTCACCCGCTCATCATAGATCCTGAGTTCGTCGGTGCCCCAGTTGGTGATGGAACTGATGTTACTGCCGAGGTAAAATAAATCCACACTATCTACTAACTGTTCTTGTGTTAATGTATTTTTTTATGATTGGTTGTATTTTAAACATTTAATCCTTCATGCTGCAGACTGCCCACACTATGCTAGATAGACTGTCACAGGGCGATACTATTGCAGATGAGAAAAAGCAGGCGCGGTACTTTCGTAGCATGTTGAGCGACTTTCTTCCATTGTTGCCTCGTAAAGATGCTATTAGCCGAGCTGGTGATGGTAGTCCTACGCTTAGTAGTCGTGGAGGTCGCTCTGGTGGTGGTGGTCGTGTTGGTGATGATAGTGGAGGTAATAGTGGAGCTCATGGTAGTTGTGACTTGTGATAGGGGTAGTGGTAGCTTTAGTAAAGAGAACTTTGATTGATTTATTAGTATTTGTTATTTTGTAATTTTATTATTGTTGACTTGTATTATTAGTATTTTAGCACTTGTATATGGTATTATGAACCTTGGCTCAAAGTCGAGTATTTTCTCGTTAGGGAATGATGTTCGTCCTCGCTGGAGAATTGTTTGGGACTCCTGTATAATGTTATGGCACAGCCCCATCTATTTTCTTTTTCCAGTAGATTTTACATTTTCAGTCACGGAATTCAATTCAGGTACAAATTTACAAATGTTCTGTGATTTTTGAAGGAGGTTTTTTTTTTTCTTCTTGTGATGTATGCCTGTATTTATCATTATCCTATAATGTATCATTTGGAAAGTATTACCCCATATCTCACAGTCACATCATTCCAAACGATAATTATAGCACACGACTGTTGTAGAGTGTGACGGAGAAAAAAGTGACCATTTTACTTCAATAAAATGACCATTTTACACACTTCACTATCTAACATAGTAAAATTAGTCGCTGTTTCCTTTTCGCGCCATGCTCAACAATCAACATTAGTCGCTTTTCTTTCCCGTCTCCCTAAATTTTAATTTAGGGATTTAGGGTTTCGAATTTCTCCAGAAATCAAAATTAGGGTTTTATCGTTGAGAATTCAAATCAAACACACACTGATTCAAAATTCGATAACCGATTATGGAGAGAGAGGACGTAGACGAGAATTCAACAAAGAAAAGAAAGAGGAAAGAGGTAAGCTATTATCGTCATTTTCTATTTAATTCTTCTCCCTGAAAGTTGAGTTTCGTAAGGTTAAATTGATGATGAATTGTTGAGTGATGATAGATGGTAGAGAAGAAGGTTGTAAATGGACTGATTAAAGCTGCTTCTGCTGTTAATGATCCGCTTGATTCGTTTCCGGAGTTTCGTCGTCGTAATTTACAAGGTATCTACTCTTTTCTGTAGGTAATGTATGTTATTTGGTTCAATTTCAATGTCATAGTACTCATAGGTATGTATTGCAATTCAATTTCTTAAATTTTGTAAAAAAATGAAATAGTTGATGTAGTGCTTTTCATGCATTGTTGTGGAGTGGTTTAGAATTGAAGCATGTATGACTCGTAGAAAATGACGCGGGCGTGGTTAGTGTTTGGCTTAGTTATGGCGTACTGCGTAGTGCTTAAGACTGGTGGAGCTGGTTTGTGGGGTGGAGTGGGTTAGGGAGGGATTACTATTAGAATAAGGTTTGGAAATTTTAACTAAAAATATCGATTTTTCCATGGTTGCCCTGCTAGCGTGATGTAGCGTCCCTAGCTCCGCCATTGCTTATGAGCTGTGTTGGAGCAAGAATTCAAAGTTAGGGGGGGCGAAATGGTAAAATAATATTTTTTATTTGCAAAAGGGACTAGCAGTCTTGGTAACCCCCTCACTCTTCCACTGCCCATGAGTGAAAAGAAATAGGAAAAGTGGTGGTTTGTGGGCGATTGACTGGATATATGCGTTTTCCGGATAGAAATATTGTTTAGTAGAGTTGATCTGCTGGGAGGAACGAAGGATTAGTATGTCTATGAACGGGGGATGTCTATGCTCTTACCAATGTGTTTCAAGATGGGCCTGAGTTCCGGTCAACCAAGAGTTTGACATTGAGGAATTTTCTTTCTTACTGTCATAGGACTTTAGGCATGAGCTCACTTGTCTTTTAGGCTTGTTCATAGTGTTAGGTTGAGCAAAATAACTAAAAAAAGCGAGGGTCAATGAATATTCACATTTTTGATGGGTAACCATGTTGATGTTGGGAGGATGAACCATTTATATACGCACGATGCATAAGTTCGACTAATTTTATTTCTCTCTCTGTAAAGCTGAACATTCTATCTGAAAATTATGTACTCGTAGAAATGATGGTTGAATATAGATTACGTTTTTTTGGGTTTGTGATTATGATGTATAATATTTGACTATTTGTTTATTTTATATTTTGCTGATATATAAGGTCTTTGTTTCCACCTGGAGGCTGGACTCGGGACCAAGTTATCAAGAATTCTGAAGCAATATGTTGAGAAATTACTGGAGGTATCTATATAAAAGTATATACTTGCGCTTTTTATCCTGGATAATCCTGTGATTTACACACATATAGCCTGTAATTCCCTTTGTCTTTTCCTTTCTTTCTTTCACCGCTCTAACAACTCATCTATGAGGGTTGTTGCTAGGTAAGTGATGCTTAAGCGAGCGTTAAAGGTTGGATAGATACTCCATAACCCTGTTAGAGTGTTAGGCTTCAACCATGGGGTGACATTGAAGTACCCCTTATGCATATTATTTACATTTACAGGTGAATATGAAGAGACATTATGGAATGGAGTGGCCTACTGAAGAAAAGGTGAAATACAGAGAAATCAATGCCCCTGAAGCACGATATATATTTGTACACAAAGCTCTATCTTCAGGCAGCTGTGAACCAGATAAATTTATGAGTGATGAGAAGGGTGATATTGTTGGGTTTGTGCACTACCGTTTTACATTGGACGAAGATTTACCGGTGCTGTATCTATATGAATTGCAACTTGAGCCAGAAATACAGGGGAAGGGTCTTGGAAGGTTACTGATGCAACTTCTTGAGCTAATTGCTCAAAAGGTTTCAGTTTCTATTTTTGTAAAGTTTATATTTTGTATATGATTGGTATAGAAATTAATTACAAGAATATGCATGGATTAATAAGACTGTATCGGTTAATGGTCACTTCCAATAGGTTGATTCGTAGATCATCCGCATAATAGGACTTTTATGCACACACATAGCGTTATTACTACAGTTTTAAGCGGTTTTGGGAATAAAGTTTCTAGGTTACTTTAGCTGAAGGACGATACAAATATTTTAAAAAAAATTACTAATAAATGATGATTGTAGAGCAGTCATTAAAAAATGATGCTACGACTAGCCTGCCATTGTCACCACCACTGGAACTGGTGTTGCCTACTACAATCAATTGCCGTTTTAGAATTCAACCATATTGTTGGAGTTTCTTTTTACTTCTGGATTTTTTTTTCAAGATCTACATCTCACAATTGAATCATAATGCTAGGCTATATTTTACTGCTTGCTTGTGCAGAGTGGCATGTCTGCAATAGTTCTTACTGTTCAAAAGAGGAACCTATCAGCTATGTTGTTCTACACAAGTAAATTGGGGTAAGTTGTCTATGTTAATCATCATTGTTATTGTATGTTCTTCGCTGATGGCAGATGGTAGTATAAGTCTCTCTCAATCTCCGGAACTTGTGGCAATGATTGATGTGCTATGTAGAACACTCACGTATTAGTGTAATACTTAGTTAAATCATCTGGGTTCTAGAGGCATGCTAAACAGTGATATACACGACGGTTCTGTACCTCCAAGTTCATTTGCTAGTTCATGCCAACTAATGGCAGAACTTCCTGATTTTCTGTCTTTTGTGGTCTTCTATTTTGTTAGTATTACAGTTCATATGCATTTTTTTTTGTTGCTGTTAATGTGAATTAAGGGAGTACAAGGACACTAGTATGAAAGTGAACGTAATTGGCCTTTAAAAGTAGAAATAAGTTCCCCAGTGAAAGGTCTTATGGTAATCTATCGAAGTCATGAAGAGGATAGCTTTAGCCTTTCCGAGATACGTATTGGTAAGTTTATGTATCCTCTCATATTTTTTTTGTGGCTGTGTTGGATTTCTATTACCTTTTCTGCATGAATCTTGTATGCTAACCTAGCAATTTGCAGTGCATGTTAATTCAAGCATGTTTTGCCAATGACGCAACTGTCGCTTCTTATATTCAACTTTATTTTACATTCATTAGGATGGTAAATTGCTTTATTTTCTGTCTACTTTTGCTGTGCCAGGTATTCTATAGCTGCTACCTCACCATCAAGAGTTGATCCACTGGTATATGCATCCCTTTTTTGCCTAATGTCTCATGTTCAGTATCAGTGTCTGAAGTTTTGAGTAGTTACTAGCCAATCATGATGTTATTTTGCAGATAGGAGCAGAAGTTAGTTATGAAATTCTCTGCAAAGCATTTGATCAAGAAGCCAAAAGCAAATTGGAGGTAGTGTAATTCTGAAAGCCTTTCTTTCTTACTCCCTGCTTGATTCATGCATGTAGCAATGTAACTGTCTAAACATCCGAATACTTAGTCCTGGACGAGAAATAGAAAATTGAGTTCTGTACCAGAAATACACTTTTGAATGGAAATTATTCACTGTGTGGGATTGAAGGGACACTGTTGCGTTGCTGCAGGAGTTAGGAAGTTTCTGAGAGTCTTATGTGGCGTGTAGATTTCACTAACTTTGATGAGATATTATTGACATCTAGATTGGGAGTATGACCTTGAGAGAATGAAGGATTCAAACTCTTAAATAGATTAGCTGTTTTGGTATGATATTAAGGAAATTCCATGCTATCACTTGTGAATTACGTAGAGACTCTGCTGCATACTGTCTATGATCTTCATGTGGTTTGATGAGCATGGATTTACTATCGAGACATTTATTCCCTGGTTATCCTTAATTCTCACTAACAACAAAGAGCCTTAGTTATCCTTAATCCTAATACTGAAATTACTCTTCCTTTTGGGATCACTATCCATATACTCCCTCCGTCCCGGTCATTTGTTGTCCTTTGGTTTTGGCACAAAGACCAAGGAAAAAGGAGAGGGCCAATTACTAAATGACATGTGGACCAAATTGAGTGTGAATGACCAAATTGTTCATCAAATGCATTCCTAAAATAGAAAAGACAACAATTGACCGAGGCACCCCAAAATGGAAAAGGACAACAAATGACCGGGACAGAGGGAGTATATGTTAATCATTATTGTTAGCTTTACTTATCCTGTATGTATTTATAAGTCACCAACAATACATCCTCTGCATCAATAGGTGCACTTATGTCCTGAGCCCCGTTCAATTTGAATTATTTCTCGGAATCTGTCATTTGAGTTAGTTGACAGTCTTGCCGTCTGGCCTTCCTCTGTGAATTGTTGAGTTTTGCTTGTAATTTGGTAGCCTGTTTTGTTCCAAGTGTGGAAGCATCACATGGCTGTGATAGTTTTTTCGGGTATCACGTATCGGTAGCTTTGATTAATGTGGGATATAGTGAGCTACTTGCATATCAATGATGCATAAATACATAATTGATTAATTGCACGATATGTTTTTCGCAATCGCTATTTATCGTTGACAATTGTCAAATCATCGTAGACACTTTTACCTGAACTGCCCAAAACATCCCCTTCCCCTTCTTTTTCCTTCTAATTAACTTCCCCCTACGGAACACTGTATTTCCTTCATTCTAATCGACAAACAAAATCACAAAAACCGCTTTCAAATTCATCTAAATTTCAAACTTGCAATCAACCAAGTAAAATAATTTAAATTTTTTTTTTTTTTTACAATTTTCATTAATTTTGTTAATTTCTTATAGTTTGTATTGATTAACAATTAGATTTAGCGTATTAGACCAGATTAGAGAACGATTCAAACCCGAAAAACACCTTTAATATTTCCCCAATCCCGGGCCATGTGCGGATCATCCATGCTCGAACTTTAGCGTGTACGTCCAACACCATGTCTAGGCCTAGGTAAGAACGTGGGTTGTCCATGTCCAGATGTAGATCAAGCACATCCTGGCTCTGACACGCCTAGGGTCCGGCATGGTGGTTCCACGTGCTGGACGTGGTGTTTCCATGTCTGACGTATTTTTTGTCAAAAGAAATATTTCTTGCATTTTCAAATTCAATAGTTTGTTCTTATTAAATTATAGTTTAATTATCAGATTGAAGTCGAAGTCATCAGAGAGGGTCCTGCTGCGTCACAATCTTCCAAACGCCGGGTTTTGGAATCTTCTAAGGACGACTCTATGTCTCTACAAGACGACGACGACTTAGAGTCACACTCAGAGGACCTAGTTCAGGAGAAGCCTGTGGACGAGGAGGCCCTTGTTTCTTCTTCATCTGATGTGAAGTTTAAACGGGCTAAGACGAGTGGTTTTGAGCGATATTCGGAGGACACCTCATGGATCATTAAGGGGCCTTGTCCTGGCGGCCCTTCAGATCATCTCGTGATCCCTAGCTTTGGAGGTCATATTGCTTACAAATTGTGGTCCGATCCTTCTAGAGTAGGTCGCCCTTTGTTGACGGGCTACCATCGGTGGGATAAGGTGGTGGAGTTGGCTGAGTGGGAATTTTCTCCTGAGGTCGAACCTATGGTGTTAAAGACCGGTCTTTGGCACCTTTTTGGGATCACGGCTGAAGAAATTAACATGCCACTTATTTGTGCTTTTGTGGAGAGGTGGCAGCCGGACACCAACACTTTCCACTTGCCATTTGGAGAGATCACCATACTTTTGCACGACGTGAAACGGATCTTAGGGATCCGAGTAGACGGTGAGATTTGTCGAGTGTCTAAAAATACAGGAGGTGGGGAGTTGGTGGATCCCCTTGTTCACGTCTGCGACTTCTTTGGAAAGACGGCAGACGAGTTGAGGTTTCCTTTGCGGTCGGGTATGACCTCTCCTATTTACAATTCCAGAGGGGTGTTAGCGGAGGCAGTGAAGGAAGTGGCAAAGACAGGGTCTGTAGATAAGCAGGCGCAGGGGTACCTAGCATTGTTATTGGGGACAACGCTATTTGTTGACAAGTCGGGCGATAGGATTTGTCCGTCGTTGCTCGCTTTGATGAGTGACAACAAGAGGATCGACTCCTATGCTTGGGGTGCTGGTACATTAGCTTACATGTACCGACAATTAGGTATAGCTACTCGTGCTGATGTGAAGACCCTTGATGGCTGCTTGTCGTTGATACAAGCATGGATATATGAGTACTTTCCTCTCTTCAGACCTGGCCCACCTACGGACTCAAAGCCGACTTGCCCACGTGCTTTATCTTGGAATTGTGTTGGTCCTTTTGTTCAGACCAAGGCAAAGCTGTTACACTACCGGCGCCAGTTAGACGCACTTACAGTGTCCTCTGTTACGTGGGAGCCTTTTGGTACAGGCATGGGTGAGCAGTTCCCCGGTACTCTTTTTACTGGATGCATTAGGTTCATGGATATTGTTGAGCCGTATCAGCCGGATCGGTGTCTTCGTCAATTTGGGTACAAACAAGTGATACCGGCACCGATGCCTTGTATTAGTGCCCATCGACCAGCTTCGGGGATAGGGTACAAGGTAGATTTCGGTGATTACGCGGACCATCCATGGACTAATATTCTTGATCACAGAGTCTACCTTCCTCATAGATCAACCCCAGTTTCGATACCAGGTGAGATGGACCCTAACTACGGTAGTTGGTATAGGAAGGTGTCTCACCCGCTTATCATAGATCCCGAGTTTGTTGGTGCTGATGTTACTGCCGAGGTAATATAAATCCACATTATTTATTATTATTATTATTATTTTTTTTTTTGTTATTTGTTATATTTTACATATTTAATTAATCATGTTGCAGACTGCCCGCTCTTTGTTAGATAAACTGTCAAAGGGGGAGACTATTGAAGATGAGAGAGAGCAGGCACGGTACTTCCGAGACTTGTTGAGAGACTTCCGTCCACTGTTGTCCCGTAGAGATGCTAGTAGCCGAGCTACGCCCAACACTCATGTCTCGTGGAGGTTGTTCTGAAGGTGGTGGTCGTGTTGGTAATGGTCGTGCAGGTATGGAGCTGATGGTAGTGATGATGGGGGTAGCGATAGCTTTTGTAGCGAGAACTCTGATTGATTTATTACTATTAGTATTTTAGTTTTAATTTATTTGTTGTTTATGGACTTATTAGTATTTGTTTTTTTTAGTTTATTTATCAATTGTTTTTGTTTGTTTAATTACTGCTTTAATTCATTTATTTACGCTAACCCGTTTAGTTACTACTTATACGATGCGATTTTCCTTACTTACCATGTGGTTTTCAAAAATCGTACCGGGTCCTGGAGTCCTGGTCCGGCAAAAACAAAATTGGGTATATGGCTTTTGACCCGTTTTATATAAAGTATGGAGTATATGTTATTCTTTTGACATGTTTGCTAAACCAATTGATGAACTTGAAGAGTCGTTGGAGTCGGTATAGCTACGGATGAATGCCATTGCTGAACCATGTTATGCTATGTCACGGTCAGCTACTTTTGCCGGACCGTGGCGCG
>LHUT01003884.1:0-13217 GCA_001412135.1 Silene latifolia subsp. alba
TAACCTAAATAAACTATTCATTTGGTAATATCTCCCTAATCTCTCTACAATACATATCTAGCCAAGCAACACAGCTTAATCCTTTAAGTTTACTGACTTGAGCGTCGGAGTGAGTACGCTTGGCACAAAGCCAAGCCCTCAGTTCGTTCATTGTTGCAGGAGAGGCCGAGAGGGACGATAGAAGCAAGAAGGGTTCAACCCAATACATCATTCTACAAGCCACGGGTGGTAACGATACTTGCTCTGGAATTACACCCGGAACAAGCGTATTTAACCAAATGATAGATTTTAGATACCTGATTTGGTTTGATTTTCTGTTTTTACCCTTTAAATATATACTATTAGATCATAGTAATCATATCCTTTTACGTCATTTTATCAAAATCAGTTACCTTTTCAGTTAATTTGCCAAATATTTTTTTATATAATCAGCTACTTTATCAGCTCCTAATTTTCAGCTATCTCATGAGTTAACTTTTCAGTTTCAATTACCTTTTCAGTTTCCAGCTACATTTTTAGGTTTTATCTACATTTTTAGTTAGTTTTATCAAACAAAGCCTAGGTTGGGTAGGGTCATAGGAATGGGTACAAAATTTTCGAAATATTTGCTCAATTTGAATTATTTATTTACTTCTTTTTGTTAAGAGAGACGTAATAAATATTTTAATCAAAGAAATCAAATTTCTAAGGCGAACGAAATAAGATATTGCTTGTATTGGGTATTATATTGCCATGGTAAATCGGGTTGGAATGTTGGATGGGTCAATAAGCGGAAATGAGGATAAGAAGAGCTCAAAATTATTATCGTTGTATGAGGAAGTGTCTTAAGTGCGAGTACATTAACATGGGACTAGCGATAACATGCTCATATTTTGCTTGAATATTTTATTTTTAACTTTTTACGTACCCAACTTGAAATCGATGAACAATAATTTGCTTGAATATTTTATTTTCAACTTTTTTTGCCACTTTTATGTGGAGAAGTCGTTCTACACTTCTACTGAACATGGACCGACCCGCAAGGGTGATATAACCAAATTAGGATCCGGATGTTCAGCCCAATTTCAATAGCTTCTGTAAAGGGTGAGATACAGACATTAACTAAATTGTGAAATACTTGATGTTAAATACAGCCTTTCGATAAAAAGTGCAAAAATGTAAGACATTGTAATAAAGGTATCATCATCCCATCCAAAATTTGAGTACTCGATCTTTGCCACCAGACGCCACCTTGTCTCCGTCTGGACTCCAGTCCACTGCATACACTTCGTCGGCATGACCTGGAAGATCTTGTTTCAGTTTTCCGGTCCTGATATCCCATATCTATCCAAAGTAAACACACCATCAGCAGCTGACAACGAATGGCGTTACGCTTAATCTCACAACATAGCATAACTCAAGAAGGAAAGAGTGATTAAGACAGAAACCTTTAATGTCGAGTCCTTGCTTCCACTTAGCAGAAGCCGACTATCTGCTGACCAGCTGCATTAATCATTAAAGAGCGTGTTAATCACTTTTATTAGGCTGTCTCTAAGATCGTCTTAATTGTATATCAGGTAACAAAAATCATGAAAGAAAAAGTCCATACCTTATCTGATAAACTGGCCCAACATGACCTCGAAAGACAGTAACAAATTTTCCCGTGACTCCATTCCATAACTTCACTGATTTATCGAATGAAGCACTAGCCACCCATTGGCCATCGGGAGAAAAGTAAACATGGTTCACGAGCTGAGTACAAGTGACAACATTCAAGGATAAGAGAACATTAAGGCCATTATAAATCATCCCAAACACACATAAGAGTTGCTTGAAACCAAGCCTTGTGAACATTTACAAAATTTTAGACTTGTTTTCCATTCAAATGTCTAGAAGACTCCGCCGTTGGAATGGAATTAATACAGTGAATCGAATCAACATGATGTCAATATCACATTGTTTCAAAAGGTAGAATATTTAAGAGAGTGAATATTAGAAGACCCACTAAGGCGCTAAGGCCGCCACTTTACTCCCAGTGAAGGTAAAAGTGAAGAGGAGATTCTCATAACAGGCGTAAACGATAGTGTGTAGAAACACAGGGATGAGGGAGGATGCATGCGCGTGATGGACAAATCCAAAAAAATTAATTGAACAAATCCAAACCTGCTGATGGCCTGTCATTCGTGTTTTAGGGTGCTTGCTTACGTCAGGTTCCCACAGAAACATGGTGAAATCATCGGAACCAGAAACTAGTCGCTCCGGAGCATTTCCCCTCATTTTGTTATATCTAGCTAGAGCAACCTATCAAAGCCACAAAACAATTTAAGTTGCAAGAAATACAAATGATTTAAGTTATGTGGGAGAAAAAAAGAGAAACTACAACACAATAGAAAAAAGAGACAGCTACGGAGAACCCAAGGAAAGAATCCCAGAAATATTCAATACGATGGTGTCAAAAATATAAACGTCCCACCGAACAATTTGATACGATGGTGTCAAATGTAAGTGAACATTAAGGCCATCTTTTATAAAACAAAACGAAAACCATGTATCTAAATCTACAATACCTCTTTCATTTCCTCAGGAGAACTATAATGTTTGCCCGTGTGATCAAACGCTCCTGTACGAAGGACATACTCGGTACTGAGTGCTAAAGAATTGACCCAATGCCCATGACCCTGATAATATGTTGTAAATCATCAAAGATAGAAGTGAAGGAAATTATGCATAAACTAATATGAGGAAAAACAGTTATAAATCTATTACAACAGATTAAAGATCCAAGCCAATAGAAGTTCCAGCAGACCAACACCATATGATAAAGAGATACATGTAGTAAATTAGTCAAGGCTGTATATAAGCACAAGTTAGGTACATGACTATAGGGTCTTATAGATTTTTTTATTGAAGGATCACAACTTGTCGTAGCAAATCCAGAAGCCGGTCTCATTGACGCAAGTTGGCAGCAAGACTAAACTATGAAACACAGGCTTGTTATTAGACAGGCTTGTTATTTGTATTTGACACTGGGGTCAAAATATGTTTTAACACAACCTAAAAAACAATGAAGCCCAATTATGACACGTATCTCATATTACCAAAAAAACTAATATATCTTCAAGTATATGAGAAGCTGACTCTTATATCTTAATTAATAAAGAGTCTAGGCTTTGAAAGTTTGAATACCTTCAACTCACGGATTAGCTTCCCTTCCTTCGTTTCCCAAACTTTTATAGTACAATCCTGGGAGCTGTCACAGGAAATAAAAAATTACAATATATGAGAAGTTGACCAAATGATTAGAATGCTTTATTTTCTGCTATCATTTGCCAAGAAGCTAAAAAACGAAAACAAATGATAGAGAACCAAAATGGGGGTATTTTTTAAACAAAATCCACAAAAGTCACTGTTGATTGTAAGATCACTACTGTCACTTTTACCAAATGTCGCTATTGTCAACAAGAGAACAAAATGATGGAAGAACCAAAGCACCAGATGAAAGCGATGATGAGGCAAGTACTACAACAGAGCATCTAAAAATGGGACTATGGGAGGCCTACAGAAACGGATCTCTTTTTTTTTTTTTGCGGGAAGCAAGACTATATATCTTACACAAAGCAGAACCAAATGCTTTCCCCGCTCTAAAGACTACGAGTGATGGTGTCCCGTTTGATTCAAAAGTTGGCCCAGTTAATCAAATCTACATCAGGAAATCAACACCAAAATATCTCAGACTTTAAATAGCAACATACCCTGTGTATATCACCCCATCGCCACCCCATTTTACACATGTTACAGCTAGTGTATGACTGCTCAGGCACATCACACATTTCTTGAGTGTTACATCCCATATTCGAGCATCACCATCTTTGCTTGCACTTACAAATCGCCGACTTGGTGCTTGAAGGTGGAGTGGTTCCCAAGATATGCCAGTAATCCATTTTTTATGCCCCTGAAATGAGAAATTCCAATGAAGTCTCGAAAGAAAAGAGTTTGTGAAGACACAATGCTCATATAAAACAATGAAAATGTCAGAGACATTCTTCTTCTCCTTAATACTATTTCACCTGCGGAAGGAATACAGGATCCATGACAAAGGTAGCAGCATTCAAATTAAAAGACTTACCAGAAGCTGGTTGCCTGAGGGCTTTCCAGTTTGAGGATCCCAGCACTGAAGATCTCCTCCCTTGCTTCCACTGACTAGATACTTCGCATCAGGAGACCATGCTATGCAAAGAACCCAATTCCTATGTCCTATACAGATAATAAAACAAGAAAAGATTTAACAAGCTATAGAAAACGGAAGCTATATGCAAACATAAGCATCGAGTGAAGAGAATCAGATGCAGATTACACAACAAACACATACAAAAGCTTATCTTCCACAAGGCAGAGGTATATAGTTGCACATTATCATGACAATTCCAGTCGACCATCAAAGATAATCAAAGAAGCAACAGCTTATGCCCATTCATGACAATACCAGATGCACTGAATGAAGTCGTGGATGCAGCAGTCATGACTAAATTTGTTGCCAAATATACACACATTCTAAAAACCTAACCTGTGCATGTGTGCAATGGTGTTTGGGTACTTATGTCCCACAGCCTGACAGTAGTGTCGCCTGAACCACTGGCTAACATTTTGCCATCCGGACTAAATGCAACTGAAAGCACGGCTTCTGTGTGACCTGCAGAGCATTAATCAAGCGGATAATCAGGATGCTTGAATAACAACATTCAGAGGTTTGAGAACTTAATAATGAGCACAATCAAGCCAGCATCACTGATGTATATATATTCTCAACAGAAGTCGGAACAAAGTTCGCTAGTTAAGAGGCGATAAGCATAACAAACAATGCTTTTATTTGAAACAAGTAGACAACAAACCTAACTAATATCATTTTTAGGAAGCGGCAATCGTTCTCTTTTTTGGAAACCATGTTTACTGTGTTCTATTTGTCACCAGGTGTGTCCCCTGATTATAGCCTAACTGAAGGTGTTTTTACCATAGTATTATCAATGCTCGGCCAAACAAAATAATTGGACAGTACAAAAACTTTATAGACGAGAACTGAAGTAGGCAACAAGTGAATGGTTCATAAGATGAGCTTGCAACAAATAAGCTATTTAGGAGGAAATAGAACATTAAAATTGATCCAGAACACTCAAAATAACAGAAACGAAGCAGTATTGATAATAAATTACCAGCTATTGTGGCAGAACAGCGATTAACAGGACGGATGCGGAAGATTGCTTGAGGTTGATAAACAATCTGTACTACCTTCTCCACAGAAACTGATCATACACCAAGTATCAGTAAACTCAGGTATAATAATAAGAATAAAATTAACCATTGAAACCTGACTAGAATTACTGAAAAAGTATTAACCTTTATTTTTCTGAAGATAATCTCCAAGTCCAACGACAAGTTCATGATCGGATATGTAAAATGCATAAGGTAGCTTCTCGTCCTGTAATAACAGAAGATCATGGTCATTGTTTACACTAATAGTTGATAAATAAATTGAATAGCAATGCTAGTTCTAGTTAAGTCAATCCTGTATATGGACTGTTATTAGGAGGTTCATCAAGCCACTACAACTCAAAAAAAGATGTTATAAAACAACAATGCTTGGACCAATGACAAAGTGAACTTATCATTCCTCAAGCTCAAATAACAACTCACTCCCTATCTCTATCGCATCAACGTCCTGTTTGAACTAATAGCCAAATGAAAGCGCAGCATCACCTAAAAGAAGCTCTCATAAGTCATAAGTCCATCGAGTATACAAGGTACCCATACGGCCATACCAATATACCATCTATCATTCGGCTATCTTCCCTGTCCACCTACCTAATCACAAACAATTCTGAAAGAAGGAATCTTGCAACTCCAACCAATCCATACAAACCCTTCCAAGGGTAATGAACTATCCCCATTTCACCAGTAACAACAACAATAACAAGGATGCTTCTTCGTAACCGCCTTCCCTAATTGACTACCCTCATAATTAAAACATTAAAACGGGGAAATATTACTGACAAAACTAACCTTGCCCACATTATTTTCATGTATTATAAACCAACAAAGCTCCTTATTCCATAATTTCTTGCATACCCAACAACCATCTAATCACATAAACTAAAGGGAACTTAAGTATAGCAACGGTTAACACTCGCTACCTCAAATCCCAAAAAAGCAGTTAAAATTATCGACTTCTGCTACCCCAAAATCTCTGAACAAGAGACCTACGCAAAGATATTAAATTAATTTTGCCACCCTAAACTTCATTTCTAGCTCAGCCTCTACTGCCCAGATAAATTCTAAAAGCAATATACTCCGTCCGTTCAAGTAATACGTTTGATTAAAATACGCCTCATACATATTGAACAAACGTAACAAAGAATATACAAAATGGGTAGTAAAGATTGAAAGTTTAAAGAAGAAAAATTACATTATCAAGGAGTTTATTAACAATTTGAACAAGTTCTTTAGGACCAGCATTTAGGGGAAGATACATAGGAGCTCCAAGAGAATTGGCTTCAGGATCACTCAATTGGCACATCACACTGTTATTTTCCATCATTTCTGATTCAACAATTTCCATTCTTCAACTTTCTTGTGTAAATGTGTGAATTTCTTTTGTCTGATTGATTTTTAGTACAAATTTTCTGGGTTTTTCAGTTTCTGTATGTATGTATGTAGGGTTTTAGGGTTTTAGGTTAAAAATTCCCTTTTGTTCCGCCCTTTTGATTGATTGATTGAGTTTTAGCGGGTAATGGGGCGGATATGTGACCCGAATACGGCGATTTTGCATATTACCCATTTACCCCCTTTATAGTTTATATCCCTTCACATCGTCAATTATTCTTCGTCCCGGTCATTTGTTTGCCTATTTTATCTTTGGAGACTCACAGTTAATTATTTACCTTTTTATTTTGGGAATGCCTTTAATGGTCAATTTTATCTTTCGAACTCAATTTGGTCAACTTGTCATCTAATAATTGGTTCTCTCTTATTCTTTGATCTTTATGTCGAAATTAATGGTAAACAAATGAACGGCTTTGTGCCAAAATCAAAAGTAAACAAGTGATCGGGACAGAGGTAATATAAAACTTTTATATCATTTGTATAGAGATATTTCTTTTTGTATTGTTCGAAATTATTTAACATCTTAAATTATGAAGCAAAAATCAAAATAATTTACAAATTTATACTAAAATACATTTGTTTTACAGATTAAATCACGATACAGATGGGTACAAGACAATTGAACAAATGGACAAGTGTGATATTAGTTTCTCCATTGTTAGGGTTGGTAGTGGTCCTAGTGGGTACGGTTTTCATGGGTGGCGGGCAGATATGGGTATGGGTTTCACTTGAGGGTATAGCGGCAGTGTAGGAAAGCCTACATCTGCATCCAACCGCCCCGGTAACATCCCTAGACAGTCGTGCAACAAAACGACTCGTTAGCGTCCATGTTCTATTTGTTCCACAACAAGTAGGACATGGAAAAATAACATCTTGTTTTACAAACTGCATTTTTTTTTATTATTATTATTTACCTAATTTCACTTAATATGAAGCAATGTTTGAAAAAAAAAAAAATCACTTCGTTAAAGTGTTAACACAATCGAAATTTTTTTCCTAAGTAATAACATTTTCAATTGTAATAAAGAGTAAAAAAAATTAAAATGGATATAATTTTGCAAAAACTATTTTATTATGGAATTTTAGCTATACTACACTTTTTGTTACCATAGTGGTAATTTGGTAAACATCTGAAAAAATCAGTGATCGCAGTGAAATTATTGATGCCTCGAGTATTCATCTTGTATGACATTTTTTTTTCCTACCTTGATTAAGTTTTAAAACAAATTGCGCTCATTTTATTACTCTGTAACATCCAAGACTGTTTACAGATTAGCATTCCTCAGCTAAATACACTTGCCTCTACTCATACAGAATGCTCAGCCGGTAGAGTCGGCCAATGTGGGAACATATGCCTGCTGATTGCATTCCTCGGCTAAATACAGTTGCCTCTACTCATACAGAATGCTTGGCCGGTAGAGTCGGCCAATTTGGGAACATATGCCTGCTGATGGTTAGATGTGCCTGATTGCGCCCACGCTCCTCCTCCTTATCAGTCCATAGGTTTGCTCACCTGAATAATTGTCAGTGGTGGCTGTCGCGTCAAAATCAGCCGAATAATTATCAGTGGTGGGTCCATTTAGTCATAAGATGGCTTCTGGCATTCCTACATTGCTACCCATAAACATCTGTCTAGCTAAATCGTATCTATGAAGATCATTTGGAGAACCTCTCAGTTCCAGCACGAACGGTTGCTGCTCATTTTGATTATCTGACTTCATTTCTTCTAACAATGACTTACTGGTGTCGATACCCGCGAGATATCCCCCGTGGACATACCCACTGAACCTCTCACTTGTATGCTCTCCTGTAAAGAAGATGTTTCCTATCGGCGCCTGAACCAAAAATGTCGGTCAGTTTCAGGTACTTCATTACATAAAAATAAAACTAACTAATTTCTGACAACATTCATTACCTTGATGTCACGAACTAATAGATTGTTGGAAATAATAGGGTAATTGCTGTAGCTCCCCCTTTGAAACCGATTATTCCACCAGCGCGGCACAAGTATATCAGTTGCATCAGGTATGTTGCCACCAAACATGTCCCTCAGTACTTCCATAGCTTCTCTCAGAGTCTCTTGGTCAGATTGCGCTTCAACACGTTTAGACTCTTCATTTGTCAACGTTACCACAAGAATGTTTGAACCTGGATACGCATTCTCCATATGCTGAGGACATACAGATACACCCAAGTAGGTAACATCAGCTTTTTAGTTAATACTACTCCATAGTCGTTAACATCAGCTTTTTAGTTAAAATAATGAATTCTGCGCGGTAATTTTTTCTTAAAACTAATCTCAGATCATTATCCCACGGCTAATATTAATTACAGCTAGTCTTGCTCAATGCAACAAGACAGGGTACAAGTGTGTAGGTAACAATATAAAGCAATGCAGCAAGAAAAGCAAATTACGACAACATTATCCCAATGCCTTAAGGGGCTCCGCCAGCTAAAAAAAATCCATAATACCAAATCCTTTTACATGGGCATTTGAAGACATAAAGTTCATCAAAAGACCCTACCATGCTAATCAGTTGTGAATTTTAAGACATTGGATTACAAGGGGTAAAAGAAGAATGCTGCGCGCACCAAGATGTTACTTTATGACAAGATTAAATAATCCCGGTATGCCGCAATTTCAGAAAAAAACAGTAGTAATTGTAAAATAACAACATTTATAACATCAACACAGACCTGCCAGAATGTATAGTAGCCTCTCCGCTCATGCGCGTATATGAAGAACTCTTTCTCCTCTCCTGATGGCCAAAACTTGTATGGAAACTTAAGGAAGATTTTAGTGTATACCATCACATCACATTTATCAATGGCTTCTTTTTTCCACCTCTGTATCACCATTTACAATAAAAAAAATTAGTATTGCAGCAAAAATTTGTTCATCCAAATAGGAACAGTACTAGCAGCATCAAAGCTCAGTTCCCTACCGCCATTACTCATTAGTCACATATAAACACGCTCTCATTTTTATTAGCGGAAACAGACTTGTAATGTGTCATAATGTCATACATAATATTATATAAGATAATTGTATCCATCCCAAAGATTAGGGGGCCATAGAAAAACCAACACTGCCTTGATGTTTTCCAACACGATAATGTACGCCTTTTCTCAGTGGCCCAGTTCTACAACAATCGTTAGTAGTGCCCACTGAAATCAGATTTTTTAGATGGTAAATCAATTGCACTATGATTTTAATAGATTTGTTATGGAGTATTTGACCGATGAATGATTGCAGCGATAACCATGAAGTTTTATAGGTTAATATTTAGTGAGTCTTCCAGCAGATTCCTAAGAAACTTTGTGTCGCAACTTGCAAATATTATACAGTGGCCTGGAAAGTAGAAAATCTGTCCATGACTCCTGTCATTATCCGCGGATTCTGACTATTGCATTGCATATATCAAGTCCCAGTCCGCTCAGCAAACGATATCAGGACAAAGTTTGATAAAGAAACAGTATCAAATAAAAAAGCATATCCACTGTTAATGGATGCGAGCTGCACAGATGACGGCTCATAGTCTATATACGCGTTTGCATGGACGAGAAGCATATTTAATTGACAGGCAATAAACTACTCCGTAAACAGTAGTAGGTGGATAAAAAATAGATAGATAAGTACCGGCAAAGGGGGGTGGAAGGAAATCAGTCTGCTTTGGAGAACACCAATACTAACAGACAAAATCAAGTGATTAGCATTGTAGGTGGAACCATCTTCGGTTTTTACGGTAACGCCGTTCCTCGAGTGCTGTATTTCCCGAACAACCTGCCCAAAATCCAGACCCATTTAATAATTGAGGTCCTACATAGACTGCTAAGGTAATCAAACAACACACACAAAGTCAACACTACTCCCCTAAGGCCCTAACAACATGTAAATCATTGGACTCATGATCATATATTGAGCACAAACAGCAACATTTAATCATACAACAATACTGCACATAATTGTCAGCAAATTGCCTTTAAAAAACCGACTTATCATTTCGTTACAGCTCAGATAATGACCCTACAATCAGTAAGTGGAAGTTTTTCTAAAGATTTATAACTCTGGATTATCTAGAATGAATTAATAGTGTATATCATGAGCATTTCCTGTTCCCTCAATCACCCCCTAAAGTACTATTGTGTGACTAAAAGCGACTGCCAACTACTCGTACAAAATCCATGGAATAGTTCGGGGGTAAATTTTAATTCGATGATAATTACTGGGGAAGTTAATTACTTGAGTAATTAGTTCATTGATAATAGGTTTGGCATATAAGGGTAATGATTACTGAGTAGATGTTTTACTCCCTTAATCATTACCCAGGGGGGAGGGTGGGTAATGTATTACCCTTTCATGGGGGTAATAGTTTCAGGAGGTGAATAATTACTCTCATGCCAAACAAGGAAAATACACCTTACCTATCACTCCCCTATTCATTCCCCTCCTTTTACCCTCAATCCAAGCAAGCCCTAAGGAGTAGTTCATTATGAAACAATCAAAGCGTTTTCTTTGTCCTAGTAAAGAATTTCGGTCATTTAGTGCATTATCGTGAGGGAAGCGGACTAGCAAGGACTAACGGTCAGCAATGAAAAGTATGAACTTTAAAAATACTCGTTTGGCGCCCTAACTATAATTGCGACTCCATTTTACCCGAGAGCATTTCAGGAGTACTTTACAGTTTCCTTATTGTGTGTATGGGCTTCCAGTGATTTGATACCTCACTAAAGGCAGGGCAAGTAATCATGCCTATAATATGTAGTTTTATACTTTTACTCTTTGCTCAATCTTTTCATCTAAACAATGCATCCCTTTTCTTGGACCTACCAAGGAAATAACAGGGAAGGGGTTTCAAGATCAAAATCATGACGATTCGTCACAGTAAGATTAGGGATCACGACAGTGCGTAGGTCAAACAATGCTACTGTATGTTTTATTGGGTCATCAATTGAAAAAAGGCGATAGATTTCAACGTCTAGTTGTAATGTGGGCGTTTGCTAATGTGCATAAAGTTGATGGCCAAGACATCACCAAGTAAATAATTACTGCAAAAGTAAGTACTCTTAATTATTTTCACATATATCAAATCAAAACTTCTAACCATGCATCAGTAAAACTAGTCAGTAAAGAGATAACTGCAAATATCTTAGCTGTGTGTACATGATCAGCAATGTATCTTAATCGACGACGTGAGACAAAACCAAATGGTCATTTCAACTCTTACCATGGAGTAAAACATAATTGTGATCATCAGTAATCAACGACACAATTATAGTATTGCTTTTACAATACAACTGTACAAGTCTCTCCAATTTCCTTTTTCGTTTCGCATCAAATTATGTTCCTAATACATCTCATTTATTGATAACAACACGAGTCATTTCCCAAAACAAAATACAGAATAATGC
The DNA here is from genome assembly GCA_001412135.1 of Silene latifolia subsp. alba. Classification (NCBI taxonomy): domain Eukaryota; kingdom Viridiplantae; phylum Streptophyta; class Magnoliopsida; order Caryophyllales; family Caryophyllaceae; genus Silene; species Silene latifolia. Next base: position 12,046 of record LHUT01003884.1, read on the forward strand.
ACACACCATACTAATGAAGTTACCACTCATATTATGAACAAATACTTGAAAATTATTAGCCACGAATGTAACATTTTTTACGACTAACATATTACAGTTCTGATACGTCCAAAAATAAAACAGAACTACAAACCAATCAATTAAAACAAACGCTACCACACGAAGATAACAACGCCAGAATTAAAAAGTATGTATGAAATGGGGCCATGACAATCAAACAACTTCTAGTTTTGGCATGTTTTACAAAATTGACAAGCAGATATACTCATATACATATAGTAAGTAAGTTACGGAGTAATTAAGAATGGAAATACCGTGTTGAGTTTGAGACGGTTGTCCAAAATTTCGCCATCACAAGTCAAAAGAAACGTTTCAGCCATCTTGTGAAGCAAATATTCGTACCCCCTTTCATCAGCCACCAGAAATTCCCTTTCTCCAAAATCAACATAAGTTGATATTGGTTCCACCTCTGCAATTTCCCACTTCATTATGTTACTCTTTCAAAAACGACAACAATCCGCAACTCTTTACTCTTAAATAACCATGCATTACAGCAGCGACAACAACAACAACAACAACAACAACAAAAATACTTAATTCTACCACAGATTATTAAAATAATTATCAAGTAGATCTCAACAGTTGACCTACAACAGGTACGAGCCTATAAAGTTCTTTCCGTATTATTTTTAATTATGCCTCATCTACTTAAAACAAAAAAACAGGTCATTTTCGCAGTAAGTATTTTCTTGGTCAAGGCGATTCCGCTATACTATCCCTAAATTCTCATCATATATTCCGAGGAATACACTTAAACGAGTTCTGTGTGTAATGAACTGAATCGAACAAAAGTCGTCATTACGAAAATGAGTAAATTAGATTATCCTTTGAAGGTCTTATCAATCAAGCAAAAAGTAGCGTCCTCAAAAGCGAAAGGCTACGAGATCAATTTTACGCAATTATTAGCAACATTAGTTAATCATCTAATTAAATAGAATTTCATAATAAAGGTGAAAACTGACCTGCCATTTCAAAATCATGGAGGATGAAATCAATTGCCAACTCAATTGGTGTTTTCGGCAATCTGTTTCAATACAACAAATTACACTGTTAAGCCTGTTATTAATAGAAATAACTATAATAGTTGTGCCTCAACCATCACCTTAAGGTTT
>LHUT01003894.1:3143-14948 GCA_001412135.1 Silene latifolia subsp. alba
GGGAAGTGGAGGGATTCATTTTCCCTCCCCAACAAATCCCTCCACCTCCATTTTGCTAACCAAATAAAGGATTTATCATCCCTTCCTTTCTCTCCCCTCTCTTTCCTTCCAAATCCTCCTATCCAAACAAACCCTAAGGGTGTGTTTGGATAACAAAAGAAGTAGAGGGGGAATGGAGGGGGAGGGATTTGGAGGGATCCATTTTCCCTCCTCCAAGCCTAATGAGAATCCGAAACACCATAGGAAATATTTGAAGGGAAATTGAACTCCTCCATCCTCCCTTCCCTCCCTTTCCCTCCATTTTTGCTATCCAAACACACTCTAAATCTCCCTTGGTTATATTACGTATGATGATTAAATGTGACTTGATTGGCAATTTATGATAGCTTCCCATCTCCCCGCACTGAAAGGATAAACCCTGAATTCATGTAGGGTGTGTTTGGATTGAGGGATTTGGAGGGAAAAGAAAGGGAGGGAGAGTAGGGGATTTAAAATCTTTTGTTTGGATAGCAAATAAGGGTGGAGGGAGATGGAGGGGGAGGGATTTGGATCCATTTTCCCTCCTCCAAGGCTTATCAAAATCTCTTTACAATAGGCTAGATTTGGAAGGAAATTGTATCCAAACGCCCATACGGCCATACCCCATTCCCTTCCCTCCCGTTCTCTTCCCTCCTTCCCCCTCCTTTCCCTTTCCTTCCACTTTTGCTACCAAACACACCCTTAAATTGCAAGTGTAGACAGCAAGTCAATAAAATTTTGAGTGTAAACAGGTGTCTTGTCTGACAAATCAGTTGCTTTTAATTCTGAGTGTATATGCAGGTATCTTACAAATTCAAGAAATTCGAGTGTATACAGGTCTCCTACAAATCAATAAATGTGTTTTAATTGGCAATGAGTAACTCAGAACGTTCCTTTCTAGGGTGGGGGATCTCTAAACATTATATTGATTTGTTGGATACCTGTATACACCCGGAGTTTGAACAAAATTCAGTGTGTTTGGTTTCACTCTTGTAATTGGGGATGTCTGGGTAACGAATACTACACTTCTGCTTCACATGGCACTGTACTCCGATTTTCATTAGTCATGGTCGTTTGGATGCCTGTTGTGTTAATATGCTCGCTCTGTGCCTGTTGTGTTACGTCAATATCATTGTAATCGCTCCTTTTAATCTTAACTTTCGGGGTTATGGGATCCACTATAGTAGAATGTGGAGACTTGTCCTGCTTTCCCACCAGTTTTTTTTTTCTTAATTTTGGATTGACTGGCTCTGAATATTTGTTCAACTCGTGTTTCTTATGCTCTCAAATTTCTGTATATGTGGGCATGCAGAAATATGTCATAGTCTTACTGGGCAATGGCCGAAGCAAGGAGGAAATCAAGGAGGATCTTGATGTATTTCTAGGCGATAGCAGTGATTCTTTTGTGAATTGGTAACTATTTCTATACTTTGGACGAGGTTGAAAGGGCGATGCATTCACATCTCTTTCCTCTCATCTTACAATGTGTTTTTCTTTGTCACTCAGGCTATGGGACCATCTTGCTTCTGACCTAGACCAATATGTTCAACCTCAAATGCCTTCTACTCATGAAGCTGCAAAAGCTGAACCAGTCGTGGTCGTGCACAATGGTGAAACTGATTCTCAGCAGCCTGCTGTAGATTCAGTAAAAGGGAAGTTAAAATCTAATAGGAGCCGGCACAATAGAGACTGGAAAGGAATCATGTCAAACGAAAGTCTCCCTCCTCTCCGCAGTTCTATTACCACTGATGCACCAAAGGAAGAAAAAGTGCAGAGCAAAGTGGTGCGTACCAGGCGGCCTGCTAGTCCAGAACACCCAGTGAATAGGAAAAGAAGTCGTGCAGACGAGCGGGCGCGACCAAAGGTGGAGGATTTTTTCTGCTCATGCTGTACTTAATGTCATTCTCCTTGAATAAGTAAATTGAAAACTACCATCATCCATCCATAGGCCTGGTGGTCCAGAATTTCATGTAGCACCTGCATAAAAATGATTTTCATTGAGGGAAAGTTTTAGGAAAATATTTGTTGACAGGTAAAAATATTTGAAATAAGATTAGGCGTGAATGGGAGGGTAGAAGACGGATAGGTTAAATGAAAAATCATTGCCCATTAGGGTGTTTCTGTCATCCTGTTTTTTCATGCTATCATTTAGACTATAGAGAAAAGGCCTGCGATATGCTTTATACCTTTGCTCTTCCTGATGCAGTTGTTCATTTTAAACAGAGAGAAATGTCTCAATCAACTATTGCTGCTCCTAGGCGACTTCTACAATTTGCGGTTAGAGATGCAGTCGGAACAAGGCCTTCTAATCCTATGTCTGAGCCATCTCGGAAGCGGCTTCGTTCTGTTGTTTCTACGCCTACTGGCAACCTTAGTGATGAAGTCGAACCTCAAAAGCTGCAGACAGTGGCAAGGGCATTAAATCCTGTTAATACAGCTATTAGAGCTGTAGCAGAGGCAGCAGAGGATGTCAAAAGGGTGAAATCTGGAAATGTCTTTGATAGACTAAGTCGTGGCGTTGATGACCGGTCGGAGTTAGTTTCTGAATTTAGAGCATCTGCTGCTCAGGGTATAGATTATGAAGATATACGCCAAAATTCACGTGAAGCATATGTTCGAAAAAGAGACTATGGCGAAACTTGTAATGTGAATGCATCCTTGATTAATAGCAACACATGTCTGGCATCTGATTCTGCATCTGATAATGATGGATATGGCAATGTTACGGGTCACAGAGTGATGGATATTTCCGAGACAGGTACATCCAGATGTAATAAAGCTGATGATTCGTTGATGGTGCAGTATCATGTTTCTGAAAATACAGATGAATTAACAGATTGGCCAAGGATGAACGGTCAAGATTCAGCAGTATCTGCAGGCACTAAGCACAAGGTTGTAAATATTTCAGTGAATGTAAATACGTGGAAACCATCACATTACCAGTCGACAAGTGAAAAAATTCAAACTGGCTCCCAAAAGCTGCGTGCGGAGAATAACAATGGACCTACCAATTCTATTGCACGACGGATGAAGGATTCTAATAATCCTGCTACTGTTATTGAGAATGTACTTACTTTTCCCTTTGCTTTTTTGCTCAATCTGTTACTTGGCTAGTAACTAATCTTTGTCTAGGTGCTAATTTTTTCAGCTCTTTTATTCAGGGAAACACTGCTGCGGAGTCCCAGAAAGAATTGCAGACTGCTTCTGGTCCTGGTTAGTTACAATTCTTGACAATTACTAGTTTCTTTCACTTCTTGATTTTTTTACTTTTGCTTTTTCATCTGACAATTATGCCACTTCCAGGCTCAAATTCGTCTGGTCATCCTCTTGAAGATGCTGATTCGCGCACCATTTTTGTCAACAATGTAGGACTTTTGTGAGCATTGTGCATGAATATTGCCAATTTGACTGTTATGCTCATTTGTCAGCTGTCACATTCCTGGTTTTTTTGTGGTCGTATTTCAGGTTCATTTTGCTGCCACCACGGATACGCTTTCTAGGCATTTTAATAAGTTTGGAGAAGTATTGAAAGTGATAGTTTCAACTGATGTGGCGACAGGTCATCCAAAAGGGTGAGCTTTTCTGCTTGATAATATTCGTTTATGATTATTATTGGTATCTTGTTGCTGTTTGATGGATTCCATGCTGCCAATGTAGGTCAGCATATGTGGAGTTCATGAAGAAAGAAGCTGCAGACAATGCTTTGACCTTGGATGGAACGTCCTTTATGTCACGTATAATAAAGGCAAGCTCTCTAATCATGCTAATGTTATGTTTATCTCTGCTGCATGATGTCAAACATCGTAATTTATAGTTTGGAGCCCTTGGCTTCGAGTATCATCCTTCTCAAACATAATTAGGACGAGCACAATGTTATTAGTGATAAACTTTTGGGGTATCTTTTCAACTTCCCCATCCCCTTAACAGCAACGCCGAAGCCTTAACTCTTCAAGAAACCGGGGTTTGGTGAAGTATGAATTGTTACAAGGCAAAGGGAAATGGTAGGATCAGGTAGATAAATAAAGACAATTTTTATAGAAGGAAAGGAAATAAGTAAAGGAATGGAAAAAAGCGAAAAATATAGAGAATTTTTGTAGAAGGAAAAAAGCCTAAGCCCTTCAAGAATCTGGGGGTTCGGTGAAATATGAATTGTTGTAAGATAACATTCAAAGGGAAATGGTAGATAAATAAAGAGAATTTTTGTAGAAGCAAAGGAAGTAAGTAAAGGAATGGAAAAAAAAAAGTTTAAAAATGAGAGTAGAAAAGCAAAAAAGGATGAGGAAGGAATCAAGTCAAACAAGAGGCAAGCTCAAACACGATAGTTCACATAAATTCTCTATCTCCAGGGGAGTCCAGGCAGCCTTGTCATATTTCAGTTCTTTTCCCCATAAAGTGACTAAATTTTCAATGGCCGTCACACCCCCATCTCAACAATCCTCTTTTCAGCCCATGTGTGTACCAAATTTATGGGGTTCCATTGCAGAATACTCACTTATTCCCCGGTGATTCTCCTTTTATCTGACTGTTAATCATTTTCCCACCTGATGGTCCTGACCTCTATCATGTAAGCCTCGTTCGCTTGTGGGCCTTGGCATCTGGTAATAACCACTGTTTGAAACAATTGATGACGGTTGGGAGTTGTGGGAAGATGGAAATAGTTGGTGTTGGGCACCACAACTAAGCTGTGTCCATCTTGAGTTCTTGATTTGGCACTGGTAGTGGTAGTCGAGGGATAGCAGCGGCAGGCTACAACAGTATTGCTCTGCTGCTTTCTTTATAAGCTGGACCAAAAACTGAGAACTCGGGGGGAATGACTGCACTGTCACGATGTGTTTTGGAGGACCCTGTTCAATAGGTTGGAGTATGATGGCACTGACCATGACAACAACAAAAACATTCAAAACGAATAATTTCAAGCAAGAAGTTTATTTGCCCATTGTGTAATGGAACTTTTAGTGGTGGTTGCATTGTTTCCTGTTATTATACAACCCCCTTGGAATAGTTATCCCATTATTTCTGCGGTAACAACCAACTTCGAAGTAGTGTTTGCAGTTTATTACTTTCCGTAAAACATATATAAATCAACAAAATTGCAAATGGTGCATGTATGATGTATCTGTGGAAAAAAGAGTGGCCTTAAAAGAGCATAGACTATACTATCATGGATATCTACTCAACAATTGTATTTACAAGAAGAAATGAGAGATGAGAAACTAACACTTAAAGTAAGCAGTTCTTATACAATATACCATGACCGCAGGACCGGGGTCTCTTGCTACAACCACAATGTCCTCAATCCTCATACTGCAATTTTGCACACTGTTAGCACACTTCCAACTGATTTACTCACTAAAATCTGCGCTTTAGGATGGAATGAAGCAAATTTGCCCACTAAAATCTGCGCTTCTTTTGTTTTAAAATAGTTGCTGATTGATGCAAATAATAATGCAATTTTCATTATCGGTCAGTACACAATGATGAATTATGTCGACATGATCATCTTCCTTTTTGTGCTACTCCATTTTGTTTAATTTTGATTTTTGTCTGTTCTTTTGTATCTTGTTTCCATTTTGTGTTGATTTATTTCGTTTTTTTTTTTTTCTTACGTTGACATCAAACTACGGTTCATATTAGTCAAGCCAAAGTCATTTATAGACAAAGTCAACATCATGAGTTTTCTCCAAGTCCACCAGAATAATGAGCTTAATTCGTAAGTCTTCAGTCTTCACCGCTCAGGCACATTATTCTTAGGTTCATTGTGCCCAACATTCCATATCTTGGCAACAATGAAGGTTGCTAAACAAAAAGTCAACGGAAGAACAACAATTAAAGTACCAAGTGGTTCATAGGGTTCACCCTTTCGCAGAGTAGAGAGGGGAAGCTAGATATTTTACCCCATACATATAACAGTGGTTATATTTATATTATGTGACTGAGATAATTTAATGTCGAGAATTGTGATGACCATAATTTCTTAGTCGAAGAATAGCATAAAATTTTAGGGAGTTATTTTAGTGTATCCATTAATTTTCTTAAGTTAAATAAATAGTGAGTCAGTGGAAGCAAAAAATAACTTTAGATGTTTCTCTTTAACTGTGTTGATTTGTTCTATAGCATTTGTGTTACTATTTTGTCATAATGATTCTTATAAAGCTTGTTTTAGAGTTCATCTAACATGCAAAAATATGGTGTTGGATCTGAGGAATTTAAGTGCCTGCTGCATCTCCCATGTGAGGTGGATTACTTCCTTTTTTTTAGTATCCAAGACCCTTGGGTTTACGATAGCTCCCAAAAACTGTTGGCGGAAGGTGGGTGTTAGCGGATATACGTGTGCTCATCTAAACTCGTTACTAGCTTACCTTTGGAGTTCTTTAGCATGTCAACTTCTGTATTCCTTCTGTTTTTTCCTCAAGTTTTGACGTTTGTCAATTCAGCCTTTGAAGAACTTTCTTAGTGTGAGCTACTCCCTTGTCGTTAGTATACATGTCAAATTTAGTTCTAACTTCTCTTCTCTTCAAAGTTGTCATAAAGGATGTTTGTGCCGCCATTCAAGTAGTTGCTCCGAGGTTGGAGAGGAAGAAGTGAATTTTTCTAAGATAACTACTTTTAGTAGCTCGTGAGTTTTGGGTCATTTATTGTCATAATATGTGGTTCCTTGTCTTTGGATAGTAGGTTTGACTGGTTTAATTTTTGTTGGGCCGTCACAACTCATAAGACAATGTTCAAAGCTCCTAATCGTTGTTGGCTTGATTCTGTTTGGGCGCATTTGGACTCATAATCCCTGCCCCTGTCATTTAAACTCAGCTGGTTTTTAGCTTACGTAGCTACACTGTCTACTTGTATTGTTGGCTTGCTCGGGTATGTTAAATAAACTTTCACAATCTAACAGCCCCATAAAATAACTTATTTGGAGATCTTCTGAGCTTTATAAGCTATTAATGTTACTATCATCTTTAATACATGTGATACTTACTCCTATGAAGCTTTATGTGGTTTAGATCAATGAAAAAAATCCCCTGACATTAAGAAATCTACCCATTTTATAAAGGAGTTATTAGTCTCTCACAAGAATACATTCCTTGGAATATAGTCTCTCTCAACCCTTTAATGCCTTTTTTTCTCTACTCTCCAAAATCAGTAACTTATGGTGGAACATTTTATATTTGAAGCATTCAGTTCAAGCTAAAATATCATTCACCATGAATCGATGTCTGTATTGTTTTATTCTGCAGGAACTCCTGCAATAGTTTCTTGCTTTTTTACGTTTTCCCTTTGATATTTTGGAGTATAACTTGTGAAGTCACTGATAAGATAACACCTGGTGGATGATATTGAACATGACTATCATTTTGATTCTAGTCTAGTTAGATCGTTTATTTTTTATTTTACTACTTACTGAACTAATGGAAGTTAATTAACTAAACAATACAAAGCAGTCAATTAGAAGCCAACAAATCAGCTATTACAATTACGATTAGAGCATCAAGGCACTATACCATGATTGATAATGGTTAATGCAATTAAGGTCGACTGTTTATTAAAGGAAATATAACCAGTCATAGTTATAATGGGGACATTAAAAACATTAATCTGACAACTAGTATCAGTCATAATTATCGAATGATATACTTTCGTGCTACTAATTGACTAATCATAACTATGGTCTATGGATACCCGTTGGCACAATCCAAGTCTTGAAGGCACATGAATAAAAATTAGGCATTCGTCATAGAGTCCGAAACCCTACAATCAAGTAGCCATATCGGTTCTGGCTTTCATGTGATTACCTTGGAAAATTGGAGGGAGTAATTACTAGTGAAAGATAAAACATATGAAGTAAATGTAGCGATAAATGTAAGAGGAAGTGAGTAGCACCAAATTTTCAAATCAAATCCTAGCAATAGATCCTAAACCCTAGAAATGACTTTTTGTGTGTGTTTTAGGATACAAAGAAAAAAGAGAGGTAAATAGAGGGGATGGGGAAGGAAGGGGGAATGGATTGAGTGAGCTTTCCCTCCAAATAATTCCTTTCTCATAAAGATTTTGATATTCCTTTCCCCCTCCACTCCAAGTGCTCCAACTCCCTCCTCCATTTTGCTAAATAAAAAAAGGAAATTAGCTACCTCCCTTTCTCTGTCTTCACTTTCCCTTCAAATTCTCCTATCCAAACATGTCCTATATGGCAAGAAACTAACATTTGAGGCCAGGAAGATGAATTAAGTTCCCTAAGTAGGGTGGCTAATGTACTAATACTTCCAAAGCTTTACACAAAAATGACAACTAAATGTGGTATTTCCAAAACTCGGAGATTCAGGTCTGAGGAGGAAAGGGTCTAACATTGAAGTTTAATCATTCCATTCGCTGTTCTATAACTCGAGATATGACCTTTAAAAGTCACTTCTCATGCACAAGGATTTTCTCTTTCATTTGTCTGTGTTTTTTGCCTCAGTGTTCATTGTTTCTTTCTTTGATTAGGTATATGCTCTTAAATATCCACCTCCATGATTACTGTGTTATTTGATATGCACTTTGATATGTACCCTGTACCAAGAACACATTAAGAACCAAAATCAGTACCTGGAGAAGAGTTAAAGGGGTTAGAAAAAAACGTGAAATATGTAATTCAAGCGCGTATAAGAAGTTTAAGGTCTTTAAAGGGAAGAATTGGGCTAATAAGAGATATGGTGTTGAACTGAGGAAATATCTCATGATATCGTTATTGCTCGAGGCTTTCGCTGGAGGGTTTCAAACCTTGTGTCAAAATTAGATCTTTATCTCTGTTTTAATGCTTGGGCTTTAGGTGCTGATATTATTTTCCGTTATTGAATACTCCCTCCGTCCCGATCAATTGTTGTCTTTTGGTTTTGGCACAAAAACCAAGAAAAGGGGAGGGGGCCAATCACTAAATGACAAGTGGAATAAATTGGGTGTGAATGATCAAATTGCTCATCAAGTTCATTCTTAAAATGGAAAAGGACAACAAATGACCGAGACAGAGTGAGTAGCTGTTTAACTTGTCTCTGTGTTCAAAACGTAGTCTATGCATCTCTGCTATATCTTGAGTGAACTAATGTCCTGGCTTCTGCTTGGATCATAATTCATATCCACATCTCTGAATTCAGTTTAGTGTTTTTCGATTGAACTTTATGTCTTCGAAGCTCAGTTAAATTTATATCCTGATTTAGCATTTACTTTAGTAAATGATTCCAATATAAACATCACGAGAAGTCGTATACTTTCCAACAACAGATGTTGTTTGGATAATTACAGTGGTTAAAGGATCCAAATCAAACTCATTATAATAGCTCAATCCTGTTCAGCTTTGGCTCCTTGGGTTTCATTTCAAATTTGTTAATAGTTAAGAATGAGTACTATATGGTGTGTTTTACTTTGAGGAGTGACTTGACTCTAAGTTAACATTTTGATTTGGGTGGATTTGTTCTGAAGTTTCTTTAATCTTCTTGTTAAAGAGCTTTTTTGCTATACCTTTCTACTTAGCTACCAATCGGGAGACTCCACCCATTAGTGTGATAATTTCTACTAGAGAAATCTTTAGAGAATGGGTGTGTCCATTGTAATCTATACAAAGGTTTCTTACATATTGTTAAGAGTCGAAACATCAACACCATAAAACATTTTCTTCTTGACTATTAGCATAACTTGATGAGATTGTCCCTTGTCTATAAACTTGGCAAATGATTTATTTTCTGGTTCTCTTGCTTATTTCCTTCATTCTTTTGTCCAGTTGAGAGCTCTCGTCCTTAACCTTGTTTGTCAATTGAGACCGTGGGTATGTGTATGAGGTGACCATGGTGATGTGACTAGTACCCAATATGAAATAATTGGCAGTTTTTTTGGTGGCACAGTGTAGGTTAGATTGACTAACTTTTTGCCGCATTTGTGTAGGTAATGAAGAAAAGCTCCTCGCAGCAGGAAGTTAGCCCTATTACAACTTGGCCACGAATTACTCGAGGTTCTTCAGTCGCTGTTGCCAGATATTCTCAGGCTCCTTTCCCAAGAGTCTTTCCTGGCGCATACAGAGGTCGGTCAGTGGTAAAGCCGGGTATGAGGAGTATGCAGTGGAAGCGTGATTCGCCGCAAACATCCACGAATAGTGTGGTTCCAGTTTCTGGAGGTACTATTAATACTAATACTAGTGCCCCATCTGCTAGTCGCGGCCTCACATATGTTCGTGCAGTGTCTAAGACTGATGGGAATGCTGCTGGAGCCTAGTTTGTCGTAGGTCATATTGGATTTTAGTTACTTTGGGAACCCTGGTTTATGTAGTGCGGACAATACAAGGTGAGCTTTTTGGCGGTTTGAGGAGCACCCTGTCTGGAGAAATTCATTGGTTCGTGAACTAATTAATATATACAGAGTATCGAGTGCAGAAACGCCTGCTAAACATATAAATCCAGTTGCCTGATTAAGCTTCAAGAAGAAGAATTCGTTTTGTAGATCCATGACCATGAGGTGATAAGCGCTTTTATGGCAGAGAGGGTAGTTTAGACCTGCTTTTTATCGTTTTGACATCAGTTACAAAACATTGATCGTTTTGACAATTGGTCAAAGACAATTGGTTATTGACCAATATTGGTATTATAAAGATCGCATGTACAGTTCTGTCTTGAGCTTGATTTTTTTTCTATCATGTTATTCAACTATTCAATCTATTCTTCCACAAATTTTCATGTTATTCAAACTGTGACATTGCCAAATCTGGCCGTAAAATTACTCGTATGATTCGTATATGATCGTGCATAGAATTGGATGTGTGAGTCTACTATTTAGTTCTCTGTACAATATTGCGTGTCAGGACTTGGAAATTATAATTGTACTCCTTGTTATTCAAGAAACTTGTTTTTTCAACACAAACTTCATGTATTATATTGGCTTCTTATTATCGACAAAGGGTATTATAGTTTTCTCACAAAAAATAAATGAATTGGATTGTCGATTTGTCATAACCAAACAAATTCATATGAATTCAATTTAGGAGTTCAATTCACGGGAAATGTGAGTCCCTGTAGTAATTGAATTCCTACATGAACATATAATTTCCTTCACAGGTGTCGAACTGTGAATCAGGTGCCTAAAACAGCTGAGGAAATAAAGGTACGTATAAAACAGCAACATAAATATGGTCAATTTAGCAAAAAGAATACAAATTGTTAGATCACGTACATTATGTGCAGCCAGATCACTCAAATTACAAAAGCACCATTTCAATCACCGGCATATCGGTGAAACCTATCTTTGCAAACAGCAAGCAATGAGTCAGTTGGACAGAGTATAAATACAAGCAATGTGTAGTGTTCTAGGTAAAAGACGAAAGCGGTATAGTGATGAAGAAACGGAAGATGCGGCGCAGACGATGGAACAGGAGACTGCGGTACCCTCTGGTCTCTGTCATTACGGCTTCAATTGTTCTCGCGAACAGAGTCAACCGCCTCATCGGAGGCATGCAAAGGATCAACGGCACTGCCGAAAACGCCACTGCTAATAACAATTGTAGAACCATCTCCCTTTCTTGTTTTCAACTCCAGATTCGAATTGTGGATCTCTTTGTTTGGTTATAGAACAAGTCACGATCAATTTTTGTTTTACAGGATTCTGATATGATATGAGCAACCTTTGGAGGGACGTTAATATTGAATTAGTGTCAAGCCACAACTTTTGGGCTTCTTATTTTCATTCCTTAATACTTTAGTTTTTGTGTGGGCCGCTTCTTCGCCTGAATGTATAAGGTAAGATTATTCGTCAACTAGTTTGAATGTCCGTGCGTTG
>LHUT01003895.1:0-10708 GCA_001412135.1 Silene latifolia subsp. alba
TTTTATTTAAGAACTTTATACAAATTTCATCTATTGTAGGCAAAAGTTCTTAAACATTAGAACTAATAAAATATGATACGGCATAAGAAGAATTTAATATAAAGTTCTTCTATTGTTATCGCTTATGGGGCTTAATCTGACAATTGATGAAAATTATGAGACTTAATCACCATTTTTACGTATTATTTATTATGTATAGTAGATCCAATTCAGGATCTAATAGAACTTTTTTTCGAAGTAATTCATAACCACATTAACAAGTTGGCCATTTCACATGAATCATCATGCATTTTATGTCACTTTGCATATTGAGTTGTCGATTAACAGAATTCCAAAATGTTAAACAACAATAGCGTAACAAGGTAGCATACGTATATGTCGATTTTCAAGTCCGTAATGCTTTGTAAATCTCAATCACTTTCTAATTTCTTGTTTTCCTTAAGAAAAATAAAATGGCGTGACCAATTGTGACTGAGTATCGGTACGATCTAGTATTGTCCTAGCGTTAACGCCCCAAAATTAATACTCCGCAATACGATTTGAATACTTGATATCACCAAATAATGCCTTAATATTATCGTATTCTTTAATATAAATTAATTGAGTTATTTCTTAAATTACCTTAGGTAGTGTTTGAAAATCCAGAATTGATTTCATTTTTATGATTTCAATTGTAAAAATCAAAATGTTGAATTTAATTCCAAATCCAAATCCAAAAATTCGTTTGGAGATCACATGGAATTCGATTCCGTATTTTAATTTCTCAATGACGTTTGGGAACTCATGGAATTGGAATTGGGCGGGTGGAGTATGAGTCGAAGCCACCAAAATTATTTTTGTAATTTTGTCATTTAGAAAAAATAAATATTGAGATGGAAAATATTTGGGATTAACATATTACGATGAAGCTTGGAATGAAATAAAAAGGTAATCAAGTAGTGATGTGATTGAAATGACTACTATATGGTAGGAATTTGAGAGTGACAAATTTTAACTAGGTTGAAATTGATAAGAAATTAAGTCCAATTTTAATTCCAAATTCTATGGGTTCCCAAATACTTGAAATGTCTCAATTCCGTAATTCAAATCCATTTCTAAGTTCCCAGACATACCATTACATATTTATGTTTGTTTATCTTGCAATAGTTTTCATATATTGTGTCATTATTGTTATCAGGCACCATGTACAATTTTTATGGAACCATAATTTTTTTTTGATAAAAAACGGGTTAAACCCAAGACCTACAGCGAGTAGGGTCTAAAAAACGAACGCAAAGCAAACAAACAAGGAACAAACTAACAAAACCAGAACAAAGAAAAANTTTTCCATAGTATAGCCCACAGAAGAATTTCATAACGTGGAGGCGCAATTCCTAACCAGACATGCTGGAACCATAATTAAATTTATTGTTATTACTTGTCGTTTGTTTTGCAAGAGAAATTGCAATTTCCATGATTTTGCAATTCATATGGAATGGAGAAAATTGTTTGGTTGGAAATTGGAATATGGGAGATGAATTTCACATGAATTCCTAGTTATCAAGGGGACTATGTAAACACATCTCTCAATATTTTACAAGAATTAGAGTTCTTGTAAAATTTCCTATTACCTAAAGGGACTTACTCAATTTTAGAAGAACAAGAGTTCTTATGAAATTTAAATTCTTTATAGATAATTTTTTTTTTTTCATGTAAACAATTGATTGAGAGAGTGACGAATTAATACTAGCAAATTCTTTATTTTACATGGTTGATCAATCAGAAGATACTACAAACATAGAATCTTGAATTTTTTTAAAAAAATAAAAATAAAAATACCCAAATATCAAAATCACAAAATATGTGCAAGTTGGGCAACACAGAATAGAAAAAAATGGATGATTGGAGCAGCCAAAGTTGAAAACTGTCGTACCCTATTAAACCCCAACAAATAATCATTAAAAAATAGATAAGTTAACCCACACCACTCTTCTATATCACAATTTCGTAACTGTACACACTTGTACACCCTCTCGGAATGGGAATCAAATACAACTATATATATCTCCCTCTATATTATTCAACTACCATATTATATCTTTACAACCCCCATTTTTCATCCATCACATATTTCCTCTTCCAAAAGATAATACAAAATATACAGAATGTCTAACGGTATATGCCAAGCATCGGAGCTAATCCCTTTATTGGGTGGCTCGGCTAACGCGACTTTAGTCGCAACATACCTATGCGACCGTTTTACAACAGTAGCCTATGCAGTGGACAACACCTACCTACTATTCTCAGCGTACCTTGTTTTCGCTATGCAACTTGGCTTCGCAATGCTATGCGCTGGCTCAGTTCGAGCCAAGAATACTATGAATATCATGCTTACCAACGTACTCGACGCAGCCGCAGGCTCACTCTCATACTATCTCTTTGGATTTGCTTTGGCATTCGGCGCGCCTTCTAATGGCTTCATTGGCCGTCATTTCTTTGGCTTGCATGATATCCCGGCTTCTAACGGGTCGGGTAATTTTGATTATAGTTTCTTTTTATATCAGTGGGCTTTCGCTATCGCAGCTGCTGGTATTACTAGCGGCTCCATAGCGGAACGAACCCAGTTTGTGGCGTATTTGATTTACTCCACCTTCTTGACCGGGTTCGTCTACCCGGTCGTTTCACATTGGTTTTGGTCCGTTGATGGGTGGGCTAGCCCAATCCGGCCCGTTGATCAGTTGTTATTCGGGTCTGGTGCGATTGACTTCGCAGGGTCAGGAGTGGTCCACATGGTGGGTGGGATAGCAGGTTTATGGGGAGCGCTTATTGAAGGACCGAGGATTGGCCGGTTTGATCGTTCCGGCCGGTCTGTGGCTTTGAGGGGTCATAGTGGTTCATTAGTTGTGCTTGGGACTTTCTTGCTTTGGTTCGGATGGTACGGGTTTAACCCTGGTTCTTTTTTGACTATCTTAAAAGCGTATGGTTCACCCGGAGGGTATTATGGTCAATGGAGTGGGATTGCAAGGACAGCTGTTACAACAACATTGGCTGGATCAACTGCAGCGTTGACAACTTTGTTTAGTAAGAGATTGTTGGTGGGTCATTGGAATGTGATTGATGTGTGTAATGGACTTTTGGGTGGGTTTGCGGCTATTACTTCGGGTTGCTCCGTTGTTGAGCCTTGGGCTGCTATTGTTTGTGGGTTTGTGGCTTCTTGGGTTTTAACTGGGTTTAACAAATTGGCCGAGGTAGCAAAGTATGATGACCCGCTGGAGGCAGCACAGTTACATGGTGGGTGTGGAGCATGGGGTTTACTATTTACCGGCCTATTCGCAGCTAAGCACTATGTTGAGGAGGTTTATGGGACGGGACGGCCTTATGGACTATTCATGGGTGGTGGTGGAAGACTTTTAGCGGCTCAAGTAGTCCAGATACTTGTTATATTTGGGTGGGTCACCGCAACTATGGTCCCACTGTTTTACGCGCTAAAGAAGCTTAACTTGCTAAGGATCTCGAGTCATGATGAGACTCAGGGTATGGATCTTACTCGACATGGTGGGTTTGCTTATGCATACCATGATGATGACGACATGTCAAACAAACCAGAGTCATTCATGATGAAGCGAGTTGAGCCTAGTAGTGCTTCCCCTACTCTGAATGTCTGAGCAATTTGTAAGCCTAATAAGATCATGTGATAATATCACGGTATCTGAAAGGTTACTATACCTAAGAGGAGTGTCTTACTCCTTGGATTGACAACTTGGTTTGGTTTTAAGGCTTTGGTTTTTATGCCTCTTGCCTAGTATCTCATCGAAATTTTGTTTAAATGATTTCTTAAAAATGATTTCAAGTTCTTTATCTGATGTATTAACAATTACTCCTGAATGTATTGTACGTTTTATACTAATGAATTTCCCAAGCTAAATTCCCAAGCTATGAATTTATAAAAGTTCTAATTAGTTTTGCATTTCATGGTTTTGTCAATTTTTTACTATATACTCCCTCAATTTTCCTATTTTCACCCCATTTAGTTTTTGGAGGTCAAAGTTTCTGAACTTTGACTGTCAATAAATTGGAAATAAAAATTATTTATTTATAAAAAAAACATTTACAATTAATATCAAAACAACTTTTACGAAAAAAAATAACATATAGATAAAATATGGTCAAAGTGGCGTTTTGGAAACCGTAATAAAACAAATTGGGTAAAAATAGGTAAATGAAAGGAGTATTTTTTTGTTAGGGGTATGTTGACTAATCCGTAAGCCGAATCGCTTTTTTAGCGTAAAAGTGTAACAAGGCTATAAAAGTGCGTGATTCGGTCACGAGGCATGAGTCCTGAGTTATGAGTGTCAGATTTTAGGAGTTGAACTAAAATTTGGTTCATTCAACTGGCAACTTACAACTGTAAATCTGTAATGCTCTTCCTACCATAAGTAAACTCCACTAAAGACACCATTGAATTGATAATAGGAAAAAAAGTTGCCCCAAGGAACTCATTTGTTGTTGATAAACAAAATATTCGCTAACAAACAAATATTTTATTCTTGTCCTTCTTAATGATTTGCTTACCTCTAACTAAAAAGTTGCCCCAAGGGTGTTTCTCTCTCTAAATTCTAGAGAGAGCTTTCCTCTCGTTTTTTGAGAGCTTCATCGTTTCTTTCAATAGCCACCTTCAATCCTCCATTGGGGGTTTCCTTTATCCTATAATTCCTACTGCATCAATTATCTAAATCCTACTTTTAATCTCTGCAACTTCCGTTTTTGGGTATCTAATGATTGCTTTCCTGGGAAATTAATTGGGTGTTTTAAACCCTAAATCCTCTTTTTCAAAAGGGGAATTTCTTTAAAAGAACTTTCTTTTATTTAGTTTCAGATAATCTTTAATTCTTATCGTATCCTATCTGTAGCTACCATTAATTATAGCGATCTAAACCCCTCTGGAGTGCTTCTTCCTACACCTACTGTAGCTACCTCCATTTTTATTCTCATCTCAAATCTCTCTTTTCCTCGTTCCCAATTTTCAATCAGTCTCTTTTATGTTCATTGGGTCTGCATTTACCCATAATCCCCCCATCTTACAATACATTATTACTCAGCTACTCTACTAAAGTTGTTAATCATTTGAGTTAGGCGTCCTTAATTGGGGCCTAAAACCCTAAGTTTTCTATCTGCATTTTTGCAATTGATTTTATTCCCAATTTTTTCATATTCCCAAAAATAATAATCATTCCTGATTTTGTCTTAATTGGTAGTTCATTTATTAGTGTGGCTCGAGAATTTATTCTCGAGTTGATTGGTTCGTTGGGCATCGTTGATTTGAAACGTCGGGGTCTCTTGCAGTCTTGTGCGTTTTTCCAATAAGTTCTCTTTTGCTATTTAAACTGCGGTTATGGCTGTAGGAATTTCATCCCATTCCTCACATTTCATCGATCTTCTTAATCACAAGAAAAAATCCCGTTACAAATCCACGGAACAAGAGTACTTTTCCAGTAATAAACCTCCTTCAAAACATCACTCTGTTAGGAAAATGGAACCTGATTTTGATTTGCAGCACACATCACACATCCATCAGAACTACCATCAATCCCACCCCTCTGCTGAATTTAACCCAATGAACCCTCTGCACGCAAATTTGTGGAGGTATCCTAGATCAGGGGGGTGATTAACATTGACACAGCTGAGCTAGGGAAATCAAAGGCTTTCTGGAGCTGCTGCGTCTTGGGCTTCCTTGTTGACTATCGCCTTTTCGAGGCGGAGCTGATTAATGATGTGATTCGTAAGAAGTGGACAACCAAGGAGACCATCACTGATTTCAGAATGGGTGAAGTTTATGTCTTCCATTGTACTGAAAAGGATGATATGGAAGGTTTGTTGCAGCGAACAACTGCAACTATTGATGGGGCTGTAATGGTGTTTTCGAAGTGGTTCCCTGACACTGTACCGCGTACAGTCAGGTTTCCATATGCAGAAGTATGGGTTCGTGTTTGTGGACTCCCTTTTGAGTACTTAACAATGCCAGTGGCTCATATTGCGGGTAAGCTCGTTAGTCACAATTATCATGTTGAGCCTTTCCACCTAGTTCCAGACAACGACTACTTAAGGGTTAAGGTTCATATTCAACTAAATGAACCTTTAATGCCTAGCTTCTTCCTTGCTATGGAAAGGGGTTACCTTTTATGGGTCCAATTCAGGTATGAGGAAATTTTTAAATATTGTATCAAGTGCGGTAAAGTGGGGCATAAGGGGTCACAATGTAGAGAGTCTATTATGACTGTTGTTTCTGGCATTAATGGCATGCTGGACCGTTCACTGGAGAAAGGTTTTCCAGTCTATCAGACTAATAGCACCCATACCATGTTTAATCTAGACTTACGTGCTACTCCCTCTACCACAAAGTATCTATCTTCTAGGGTAAGACTTAGTAATGCTCGGGGCCTTAATAAGAGGAGAAGAAGGTGGGAGTCACCAGAAAGAGCTGTAGACTTTGACTTGGGCATTACACTAGGGGGGAGGGTTCTACCTGGCATGTCCTTTGCGGTCACTGCTCAAGCCTTTGCAGGACCAGTAGTCTTTTAGGTTGGTAATGGCATGGGGAACAGTGGCATGAGGATGGGACAGGCTGGGGGTGACGTAGGAGAACAGGGAGGGGGCAGAGTAATCAAGGAGCAGGTGATGTGGACATGGCTACTAATAACAACACACTAGCTACTAACAATCCAGGTGAACAGAATAAGGGAAGGTCGAGGGATGCTGTGATGGTTGATGTGCAGGCTGTTACTCAAACCCAAGATGTGGAGATGGGCCTGGTTAATCATCCACAACCAGGTGCTGGGGGATGGCTAGATGAAGGTGAACCAACACATGAGGTGTTTCACAGTGCATGTGAAGAATTGGAAGTTCAAGAGGATCTGAATATATTACAATAAGGGGTGTTAGCTCAGATTCAAGCAGAGGACCCTTATGTCATTTATTCCAACCAGGACACTCTTTTTAGTGCCTTAGATCGTGACCAGAGGCATCAGTGAGCCATCCTGAACAGAATTGAAGGGGACCTGGACTGGGCACATATGGAGGATGAGCATAGGGGTTACAATCAGACTTTTGACCCCCCTCTGGAGGGGTGGCCCTCTGTCTATCATTATCCATATGGGACTACTAGACAAGTAGGGCAGAGTTCCAGGCAGGTGGGTCAGGGTTCAAGACAGACTGATGGTGTTGCAGATCAGGAAGCTGGTCAGATGATAGTGGCTATGGATGAAGGAACAATTGAATCTGTTGATGTGCTCCATGTTCAGGCTGCTGATGGGGCATCCCAAGGGAATGATCCAGCTATTACAGGGGGGTCTCAGCATCAGTGGCTTTCTGATCCAGTTTCAAGTGACCCAGATTTGCCTTCTGAGAGTTGGAATGAGGAGGAGATTATTGTGATTTCTTCAGATGACACCAGAGAAATTACCATTGAGTTACAGCTTGCTACAGGTGGTGGGACTCTCACTGGTCAGCCTAGTTTATGTTCTAAGGAGGTTACTGGGGATGACTTGCAGTCTCAGAATTCCCAACCTTCCTTTTTCTCAAATGCTATAGCCAGGAACGGCCAGGAATTGGATGAGGGCTCATCAAATCTGCCACCTCTGGGAAGACTTGTTCAGATGGAGTCTAATATGGAAATCAGCAGGGACAAAGGTAAGATGCCAATGGGGAGCCATGAGCCAAGGCTTTTTGATGTACCTGAAGTAGGGGCAAGAGCTCGCTTGTTTGCTGTGTTACCAGTAGGCAACAATTCTGACAGTTGTATGGGTTTAATTAATGTGTATCATACCTCTGATTTCACAGATGAATTCAAGGAGGAAGTTAGAGGAGCAAGAAAACGAAAGTGTTGTACTGATGCAGGGGAATATATCATTCCTGAAGGGGCTCGGGAATCTGTTGAAAAGGTAAAGGAATATCTGAGACAGATGGCTAAGAGGTTTTCGTGTCAATGTTGAAGATGTTGTGATGATGGAATCTAGTGACTCGTCTCTCCCCTCTGTGAATGGAGGTGGAACATTACCAGATGATAACGGCTTTGCGGAGGTTGNNGCCCCTACAATTCCAAAAATAAGAGCGTTATTAGGTAGTAAGTATTATAATTTTCTGTTTTTAATTGAAACAAAATGTAATGCTAGTCGTATTTACCCCATGTTTAGGACACTCGGTTTTGCTAAGTGTTTTGGTGTGGATGCCGTAGGGGTTTCGGGAGGTTTATGGGTAGGATGGCGTAAGGAGTCACGTATGGAGTTGGTAATGGCATGTAATAACTTTATCATCCTTTCAGTAAGAAAATATAATGGTATGTTATGGTACTTGGTCCTTGTCTATGGGGCACCGTGTGTGAGTTCGCGTGCTTCCGTTCTATGCGAAATTGAGGATTGGATTAAGACGTGTAAATATCCATTTCTTATGGTTGGCGATTTTAACCAAGTTGAGTATAGGAGTGATAAACTAAGCGGAAGTCAAAGGTCTATAGGGGCAGCCGAGGAGTTCACTTTATGGAAAATCCGTAATGAACTTATAGACATTCCGTTTAAGGGTCCACGGTTCACGTGGTGTAATAATAGGAAGGGAGATAGGAGGGTTTACGAGCGCATAGATAAAGCTTATGGTTCTAAGGATTGGTTCTCTCTGTTCCCAAATACCGGTATTAAACATTATCCCATCCAAATATCGGATCATGCGCCGATTGAAGTGGATTTAAATCTTGTTGGAACCTCTGGAAGTAAACCTTTCAAACTGGATGCTTGGGTTTTGGACCATGAGGCGTTCATGGAAAGGATTCAATATGCTTGGAATATAGAGGATACGGGATCCCCGGCTTACCATGTAACTAGGAAGTTATCCAGGGTTCGGACATGTGTCAAGAGATGGACATTAGATAAAAGGGCTGAATGGGGTGGAAAATGGAACGACTTTGATCAACGATTAGAACACGGCATGACTTTGGCCATCACTGGGGGTGGAGACGAGGAGTATTCAAAAGTAAATGAGGAAGTTACCGAGTTTGCAAGAGCAGCATCGGCTTTCTGGAAACAACGTGCAAAAATTAAGTGGATGGTGGAGGGGGACACTTGTACGAAATTCTTCTTCAACTGGGTGAAAGGACGCACGGGAAGGAATCATATTCACGGGGTGAAAAGTTCTGATAGGGCATGGCTCTATGATGAGGGACAAGTGCGGGGGGAGTTTGATAAAGTTTTTATGGAACTCTTCTTAGCTGAGGGGGAAGGGGTTGTGTGGCGGGATCGGTCTGCTTTTCAGCATTCTCTCACACACCTGAAGTGTAAGATCTCCCAGGATGATACTGACCGGATCAGTCGCCCTTTTTCAGCTAAAGAAGTCCGTACGGCGGTTTTTCAGATGGGGGCCCTAAAAGCCCCGGGCCTGATGGCATTCCGGCAGTTTTCTATCAACGTTGTTGGTCCATGGTAAAACGATATTTTACAAAAGCTGTCCTCTCCATCCTAAACTCAGGTAAGCTCCTTAAGGAAGTGAACCGAACTTTTATTACGCTTGTTCCTAAAAAGGAGAGTCCGGACGGAGTTTCTGATTATCGCCCTATCAGTCTCTGTAATATCATGATGAGGATTGTGTCCAAATGTATTGCTAATCGGGTGGCAAAAATTACGGGTTCTTTGGTCGGCGAAACGCAGAATGCGTTTCTCCCAGGGAGGTGTATTAGTGACAATATCCTGGTGGCACATGAGGCAATCCATAAAATATCTCGCCATAAAAAGGGGCGGCTGGGCCTAGGTGTTTTTAAAGCAGACATGAGTAAGGCTTACGACAGAATTAGATGGGATATTTTGGAGGCAGTTTTGGATAAGTTTGGGTTCTCTCAGCATTTGAGAACGTTGATTATGAACTGTGTCACTTCTGTGAGCTACGAAATCCTTGTAAATAGGACCCCGATGCCTCAATTTCGTCCTCGATGTGGGCTACGGCAAGGTGACCCCCCGTTCACCTTATTTGTTTCTACTGTGTATGGAGGTACTCTCCAGTAATATCGACCATGCACACGACCTAAAGAAAATCCATGGAGTTCAGCTTGCTCGGGAAACTCGACCAATTACTCACCTGCTTTTTGCGGATGACTCGGTTTTCTTCTTTAAGGATAAGGGTGATTCTGCCCTGCATCTCATGAGGATCATCCTTGATTATTGTGAGGCTTCCGGGCAGCAATTGAATTTAGATAAATCCGGAATTCTTTTCAGTCCAAATACTACGTTGATAAAGGCACAGCGGCTTTTGAAGATCTTCATGATTAGACAGAACAAGGGCATTGGAAAATATCTGAGGATTCCGGCAGAGTTTACTGACTCAAAGAAAGATATTTTTAGTGCTCTTATCGAGCACATCACCAGACGTATCTCTTCATGGAATGGGATTTTTCTATCACCAACGGGTCGACTTACCCTAATTTCATCGGTTCTATCCAATCTCTCAAATTACTCTCTATCGGTTTTTAAAATTCCGGTAAGTGTGGCAAAAAAGATCAACTCTATTTTGGCACAATTTTGGTGGGCGGATGCAAGATGGGGAATAACGTTCACTGGTGCAGCAAAAATTTCCCGAGTTTACCTAAGAGTGCGGGCGGGCTAGGAATCAGAAATGTCGAATGTCTCAACCAAGCTTTGTTGGCCAAGCACGGATGGAGAATTGTCTCTGGAGAGAATTCTTTATTCTGCAGAAA
>LHUT01003898.1:7131-21036 GCA_001412135.1 Silene latifolia subsp. alba
TTTTTCTTGTTTTGTTTTGTTTTGTTTTATTTTGATTGGTTGATTGTTTTGGTTTAGTTGCGGAACTAGGGGGCTAGTAGGAGCGGTCGTCCCTCTAAATAACAAAAGAATCGAAACTTTTAGTTAGAACTTATAATTAAAACTTCGCCTTCCTTTCTTTTTTTTGTTGCGGAACTAAGGTGGGCTAGCAGGGGCGGTCGTCACCCTAGGTAACGAAAGAATTGAAATTTTTAGTTAAAATGTTCGATTTTTTAGTTAAAATGTTCGGTTAATTTATTTGATTAGTAGTTCAAAGATAAATCCTGGTTGAAGTCACTGTTTTGGTAGAGTAGATTAAATTGACAGTTCTTCAGTTTTTGGAGGAATTGAATTCGGAAATTTTGAGCTATGGTGTTGATTATACGCTATTGAATTGGTTGAAAGTCGAAATCTTTTGTGTTTCTTGCATGAAATGTTTTTATGAAGTATGAATTAGATTGAATTGATTGTTCTTTACTTTGTTGAGGAATTAATGTGTAATGTAAGTGAAGTTTGATTTGATTTCGTGATTTTTTGAGTTGTGTGTTATTATAGGCCATTGAATTGCTTGAAAGTTCGAACCTGTTATGTTTCTTGATTGAAATTTTTCGATGGAAGAATTATGAAGTGGTGAGTTGTTGCGTGTAAGCGTGTTCATGTGTAAGTTCTGTATGATTGGTGTAGTATTTGAGATGGAAGTCTGCCTTGAAGGTTTTGGATAAGAAGTCTCATGGTGACTGTGATAAGGGAAAGGAGTTTGGGGAAAGTGGAATTCACGTGTGATTTTACACTTTTGTGTGAGTGATTGCTATTTGGTGTTGTGGATGGAAGTTGTAGTGGAAAGTGCATGTGAAATTTATTGCCTAAAATGCAATCTTGGTTGGTAGCCAACCAAGTCTTGATGTATATTTGTATATGCTTAGTTTAAGAAATGACTCGGTGAGCGACTAACTGATATGCCTCGAGTGTTGCTTTGTGCATTAGGTGCAGCCAGCAATATTTGCAATACTGTGCAAATTCATTTTTTTTTTTAAAA
This sequence comes from Silene latifolia subsp. alba, assembly GCA_001412135.1. Taxonomy (NCBI): domain Eukaryota; kingdom Viridiplantae; phylum Streptophyta; class Magnoliopsida; order Caryophyllales; family Caryophyllaceae; genus Silene; species Silene latifolia. The sequence continues at coordinate 8,186 of LHUT01003898.1, forward strand.
AAATATTTTATTTTACCCTCGCCTTTTCCTATCAACCCGGTGTTTCATGTTAGCCCTCTTTAAAATATAAAAAGGATTCAGTGCACAATATTTTCATTGTAAATATAAATTTGGATGTAAAAATAGCGCGCCTTCAGTTTGCGGCTTGTGCTCGTGGCCACTAGCCTTTATCATCTCAGTACGTTGCACGCCTTTTAAAACTAAGGTGTATTAACTCATTAATGAGTCTTGAACAAGCGCTGTTTATAGCTTATGATTACTTTAGTTTGTCGGTTACCTAATATTAAAATGTGATGAGGGTAAGGTAGAGTGTGAGGGAGTAGTTGGGGGAAGCTGTCTCCTATATTGGTAGAAGAGCCTAGCATAAGCTCTCTATATCACATTAAGCTTGTCGTTATTAGGATGGAATGATGGTGGGTGGATGACATTTTCTGGCACATAATCGATGTTTCAACCTCTTATTCCCGAATTCTCTGTACTTCAATTACAATGCAGTCCCAAAATTGTGTAGAAGATTAATCTTCCATTCCAAAGAGGTTCTATCTAGCTTAAGGTTTTCTTACGTAGTGCAAATCGTGATGGAAGTTAAATGCGTTGAAATTATACATTCATAGGTTCAATAATTCCTCTCTTTGGTAAGTTCTTCGTATTTGGACCCTTATGCTGCAAAAGGGATATGTTATTACTAAAATAGTGCTGATAGGCCTTATGCCTTATCAATTCGTTGACAACCGAGCATGAGTTATGTAATTTTTCTTTCTTCTGTGTATTTTACTTTTATTTCGTAAGTGGATTCTGCATTGTCCTCAGGTGCATTTGTTTTGTAGTTAGATGGCTGAAAGTGTGTATGCCTTTCCTCGTAGCTCTCTTAATATCCCAAACTGCAATTTTTTAGCCTACAGTCTGCTGTATCCAGTAAGATGCTAGTTTGAATAAGTTGTTGATGTTGCGCAAATCTGTAGGGCTAAGCTTCTTTGAAACCTACAAACAATTTTGATGTTTTTGACTAGTGTGTTTTTCGTTTTTCCTTCCCGTGTCCATTCTATAATTTCATGCTGGAAATCAAGTGCTTCCAAAGGTTAAATATTGTGTGTTGTGGGCCTTTTGGCTACATAACATATCGAATAATTTTACTTCTTTGACTTTGAGTTGTGCTATCATTTTTGTAGATTGATCAACTTAAACATGATGCTCAAGCTAAGTTGGGATACTTAATTAAGGTATGTTATGGTGTTCGCTCTCTTGTTTGATAGTTAGAGACTAGTGGCCGAAGCTGTTGATTATCCATAATGCATGTCATGCTGGCCATCCATGGTCTGATTAATTGTTTTCTGTAACAGATTTTGGCATATAATTAGTGACGGTTCCATGCCACTATTCATGTTAGCGGACCGTAAATAGTTTTTGTACTAGGCTTTGTCGATGTTATTGTTGTTGCATTTATGTCACTAGAAGAAAAGAAATGCAAATACACTTCTTTTCATTAGTGAAAAGGAGAAAATATCAAAATGAAAAATAACAAAAACACTTGAGGCAATTTTATAATACCTAAATCGATTATTTTTCTTTGTCGTATTGAGTTTATGAAATCTGTGACTTTCCAGGTTGGGCTGCAAGCAGCAAAGAATCTCAACGCGGCAAACTTGAATGGTACATCGGATCCTTACGCAATTGTAACTTGTGGATCAGAGAAAAGATTCAGGTGAGCGGAAATAGTTTCATATGTTCAATTTTTCTTCCTCCTTATACGATTGTAACTTCACTGAAAAGATTCAGGTGCTTGGAAATTGTTGAATATATTAAATAATTTTTTTCTCCGCCCAATTACCTACTCCATTCTTGAACTTTAGCATCGGATATGTTAATGAAAACTGTTGATTTTATTGGCTTCTTGGCAAAAATCAAGACTTGGCATTTTTCTGAACAAAATAATCACACGCTTTGAGGAAACACTCCTATCAGTAGTATTACAAGTCTCAGTTTATTCTTTTCAAATCTGAATTTTTCAGCAAAATGCCCAAGAGTGTGCGCATATTATATTGTACACACTTCTACTTGATAGGAAATGTTCGGGTATAGATTATGACTGTCCCCTAAGACCGTTAATTGGCTGTTTGGCTGATACTTTTTGTCAGGAAACTGGGAGGGCCCTATTAGTTATTATCCACATGTTTTGATTTGAATTTTTGGTCTTTGTGTTGCAGTTCGATGGTTCCTGGTTCTAGAAATCCTATGTGGGGCGAGGAGTTTAACTTTAGTGTCGATGAGCTTCCTGCCAAGGTTGTTCCTGTGGTGCCAATTACATTTCCTAATAGTTTGTTTATGTTTTGAGTTCAACAGAATCTCTCTTTTTTTGGTTCCCCTCTCACAATTCCACAAATTGCAATGGTGATTTATATTGATCGTCTTAATGATGATAAAGTTTAGTTTTTTCAGGTTTTGTGAATCAATATAGACGCATCCTTTTTCCTGCATGTATTATCATTTTGAGACTTGTGAATTTTAACTTTAGTTTGATGAGTTGTATGGTGGTGTATATAATCTGTTTCGAAACTGCTGGGCAGATTAATATCACTATATATGATTGGGATATAATACGGAAAAGTGCAGTTCTTGGTTCAGTTACGGTATCAGTGGATTCTGAGGGCGAGACAGCTGCAGAATGGCATTCACTTGACGGCCCTTCAGGAATGGTATATGTCAATTATAATTTATTTAATGTCTTGTAGTTTTTCATGTAAAGCAATCTTCTTGGCTAATGGCTGTGTTTGTTTGTCAGGTTTGTCTCAGTTTAAAGACTATTCCAATAAAGTTGTCCAGGTACTACTTTGTTAATCTTTTACGGGTTTATTTCAAGATTACCAATCTGATAGGAGGTATAGATCAGGACTTCTGAATTAGTCTGGTTTCTGCAAAAGCCGCTAGGCAAAACTATTAAATTAGTCATTTCCTATGTCACAAGCCTTGGAAAAAGCAAATGTTTGATTGGGAAATGGTATTTGTAAGATTAATCAACTGCATTTGTGGCACAAATGCCAAATCAGGCAGCCATGACTGATTTTGAGATCCAATCTCAAACTGAAATTTGGTACTAGGATCGAAAGACGTAATGTGGGATTTTCTTTTAAGCTGTTTGAATCCTGTTGTTCAAAGATATTTGTAGGGTTCTTGTGTAAAGCTCCTCACTTGAAGTAGAAGAATGAGGAATATCTTTTTCAATTTATTTATTGAATTAGTTATATTTTGCGAGGGATGGCCAAGGAAACATATATTTGTATAGCTTTATATTTTTGTAGTTCGATAATTGTTTTCAGTTGCACGTAGAGGTCACAGTCATTTATGTAATGCTTAACTGCGTTCTGAATGAAGAACTCACACTGTTGATTTTTGTCAATACCTGCTTCTGATTGTAATGCTCTGATTACTGTGATTTATTTTTGCCTTTCCTCTTATATACCCAAATGGTGCTGCATGCACTTGTTAGTCCTGAACTAGGGTCCAGAACTGGTGGCTTCTGATCATGGTTCAGTAATTTCTAAGGTGCTAATATCTTTATTTGGTTTTAGTTTGCAGAGTGTATGCGTACTATGGGTAACAGTGTAACACGAGGGATAAATAAACTTTATGTTATGAGTTAAGACATGCCCTTGTTGTCAAATTCCTTGTTCTTATGTTGCTTAGAATCTGATTCTTTTTTACAGGGCTCTAAACGGCTACGCTGGAGCAAATGCTCGTAGAAGGATTTCTGCAGATAAACAAGGGCCCACAATGGTCCATCAAAAGCCTGGGCCATTGCAAAATATATTTGATCTACCAGCTGATGAGGTGGGTGACTCTTGAGTTCACGGTACTCTCTTTCATGCACACATAATTTGTTTTGAATATTTTTTTTTGTTTTTAATACTCAAGTTGATTCTGTCAACTTGGTTATAATCTGCTATTGCCTTCCTACAAGAATCAACTTACTGGGAGTTTTTATTTCATTATTTTTTACTATTTTCTAATGAATAATATTAATTAAATGACATTGGAGTGGCGCTCGTGCTATTAAGGGAATGACGTCAAAGTTTTTTTCTTTTTTTTTAAAAAAAAAATATTTGGCAGGAGTGCGTTTGGTCCATTTGTTGTTTTTTGCATTGTGGCTGTCGTACCAAGAAATTTAGAGTATTACTAAAGCTGTATTGCTTGCTGTTAATGAATGTTAAAGTCTCTCAGTAAGTTCTGCTTATCTTGATTATGAGCTACTACAGGTTGTTGAGCATAGTTATTCCTGTGCGCTGGAGAGGTCATTTCTTTATCATGGCCGCATGTTTGTCTCTGCGTGGCACCTTTGTTTCCACTCGAATATCTTTTCAAAACAGATGAAGGTTAGCCTTGTTTCACTCAAAAGTATTCTTTAGGAAACTGAAGATTAATGTTAACATGAGAGTTTTTCTGTTGATCCTTATTGTATATATGAATTCGAAAGAAGCTTATTTTCACTTTTGTGGATCTTCTGTTTAGGATTGATGCATTAGGTACGGGACTTATCAGTATGTCGTCATTATCTCTGCCTCTAACTATCTAACTTGTTCCTTCTAGAAGTGGGATCAGGGATGTTGAATAAAGACAACCTTGTTCCCTCGATAAGAAAGTGTACGGTTTCAAAGTGATCCTTGATAAAGCAATCGTCAAGGGTTTTAAGGGACATTTTGATTTGTCCATTTATCTTGAAGCCAAAGATCATTGATCTTTGACTATTGGAGATGGACAGTTTATTTGTATTATGCATTTCAACAGGGGCGGATTTGGAAGGGTAAGTGACTAAGTGCCATCACTTGACCCAAAAATTTCAGTTATATGTATAAGTTAGTACCCTTTATATGCAATGTGAAGATACTAGTGTAGTGGTAAGTGTAGGAGACTTGTAGCTCTTAGCCCCGAGTTCGATTCCCACAAGCTACATTATTTTGAATCAAGTATGTATGAGTACCAGTAAATCACACTTAAAAAAATTGTGCCCTCCCAAACCAAAATTCCTGCGTCCGGCCCTGCTTTTCAATATTCTTAATGGTAAATTTATCCATGTTTCGTTAGAAGTTGCTACCTTAATGATTTTCCGGTGACAAAATGGTTGTTTTAAATTTTCCCTCCAAAACTTTTTTTTTATGACTATCTACCTTATGATTTATTAAAAATTTAAAAGCTGTCCTTAACTTTATCTTTAATCTTAATCACAAGCAACCACCTCCTCCTCCCAACACCAACCACCATCTCACACCAGATTTGGCCTACTTCTCCGACCTCCTTTTCCAACCACTGCCTTCTCCCGCCATATTTGGTTTACTTCTTCATGAAACCCACTTCCACCAGCCATGCTCTGACTCCCTCACTCTTCAAATCTACATTCTTGGTCCAGAACTAATGATTTTGGAAGTGTATGATGGAGATCTAGAGTGGTAAGTGATGGTGTGGTTTCAAGGGTTTGATGGTTGTTTTTGGAGGCTAGTGTGAGTGGGGGGATCGTTAGAGCCTCAGAGGTCATTATGGGTGGTGGGTGGTCGTTGGTAGTGGAGATCGTCATGGGTCGGTGGACGACATCTTCTCCTCCCTTTCCAGTGCACTACTGTTGGTGATTTGTAAGGTTGTCATGGTGGTTGTAGTGGTGGTTCTGTAGCGTTGTTTTGGTGGTTAGTTATGCGGATTGCGCCGATGTAATTGTAGGGAAAGTGATTATGATGACAACGGTGGGGATGTGGTGATGAGGAGACGTGTGGTGGCTGTGGGTGTTATGGGGTGGCTTGATGTAGTGGTGGTGGGGATGGTTATGTTGGGGTTGATGGTGTGGTGGGGTTTCATGGTTAGCGAAAAAAAGACGAGAAAGTGGTATATTAGTTGGGGTATTTTGGTTAATTCACTTTTTTTTGTTATTACAGAAAAGGAATCAAGGTATGGACTTTTAAGTTTTATTAACCTGAGGTGTTTTATAAGTTAGCAAAATATTTACTTTTTTTAAGGTTGCATTTACTATATTGCAGTTTATTAGAGTTGGGGAGGTGTTGTATATTAGAAAGACGATTGCTGTAGTATATCAAATTGTTAACTCTCTTAGTCTCTTTTTGTCGCAGTTTATCATTTCTGGTGAATATAAATGGTAGTTTAAAAAAGCGTGTCACAGATAGCTAATTAGGGATTAGCCGATTAGTGAGGCACTCGCCAAAACCTCCAAGCTATGAAAATCATTTAAAATTCCTCTATTTTTTCTTTAATTTTTTTTTCTTCCCTTTCCTTTACACCACTAGTTCCCATTGTTGTATTTTATTTACTTTGTGCTTTGTGCCTCGTTGCCTCAATGCACCTCATAGCTTTTGAAACTACAATGTGGGTTACTCACTTTGTTTTACTTGTCCATTAATAGGTGATTATTCCTTTAGAAGACATTGATGAGGTGAGTTCAAATTTTACAACTTCGCATATATAGCTAGCAGTACTCATTCGAACTCTCATTGAAATTTTTCACTCTCTCTATGTAGATACGGAAAAGCCAGCATGCTGCCATCAACCCCGCTATCACTATCATCCTTAGGCTTGGTTCTGGTGGGGTTGGGGTACCGCCTTTGGGGAGTTCTGATGGTTAGTGAGGATTGATTGATTCAAGTTTTTAGCTATCTTTTCCTTGGACTTGGTTATCCTCATCTGCCCCTTCTGAGAATATCAAACCTTTTTTTTTGTCAATAGTATTCTTTTAAATGATTGAGGGAAACCTGTCTTTTATTTTGATTTTTGAATATATGATGTCCATGTTAGTTCTTTGTGACACATTCATAAGATCCTTGAGGGCTTTTCAGGTTGAAACTGATGCATGTGACATCCTTCCCACGACCCCACTTTCTTAGAATGTACTCATATTTTTTCTTGTTACATCTTTCAGGAAGAGTGAGGTATAAATTTGCATCTTTCTGGAATAGGAACCATGCTGTCAAAACATTACAGCGTTGTGTGACAAATTTCCGTGCTATGCTAGATGCTGAAAAGAAGGTTTGTTGTTATTTTGACAGAATCCAATTTATCTATTTATACTTCTTATTTATTGTCGGGAAATCTTTACACAAGCTTAATGGCAAACTTTTGAGCTATGCTAGACTTGTGTCATTTGTCCTTATCTTATCACTTTGACAAGTTCAAAGATGTGTTAATGGCTTGAAAATGAAGAGGGAAAAAGGCTGCAGTTGGAAAATCGACCTTTTCTGTTGGTGTTCATGAAGGAATTGTCAATGATGCTATTTGTGTGCACTATGTTGCTCAGACTTGCTTCTAATGATTTGACGTGGGTGTTGAGTGTATGTTATGTAAAATTTGTAGTTTCCAACTACAAATGAAGTGTCTTGTCATATCCATGTATGAGTGTTAACCATCAGCCACGGGTGTGCGAGATGTTATGAATGGTCAGAGTAACATAGCTTCGTTCGTGAGATGTGTGCGTTCGGCCGTTCGCTTCGTAAGATACTGTGCTGCTAGAGCCAAGTGTTCCATGGAACTAGGTTAGCCAATCCGATACACCTAGTTTGGAGTAACAATACCAAGACCAACAAAATCTTGTGAGGGAAGAGATGGAATAATGCCATGTTTTGAGATTGACAGGGCAAGTTAAAACTAGTTGTGGATTAAAATTGCTCAGGCAGGATTGTAGCAAGTAAGAAACTCGAATGCTTAAGGTTGTACACCTGGGTAATATTACGTGATTCACAAATACTCTACCTTTTTTTTTTTTGATTTTTTATGAAGATATTGATCTATGAGATGATTTTTCTGCTACTATATTGCTTGTTATACTAGGTAGCTTTAGGAACATAAAGGGTATACTGTGAGGGAATTTGGAACACTGGTGGATGTGTAAAATTCGTATCTTTGATTTTGGCTTTTATATAAAACTAGTAAGTCCTGTTATTGGCTATGTTCAGCTTTACTGGCTACAAATTTGGAAATTGCTTGCATTGTTCGTTACAGTACTTAGTGCTTTATAGACTGAACCATGGCGGTGCTGGAAACTAGACTTAATAGCAAGTTGTGGCTCATTTCTCAGGTAGCATAGTAAAGCACACATAACAGATAGACATTCACAGATAAATGAATAGTTTCGTTGAGTCTTATTATTGTTCCTATTGTTCTATGGAAGTGTTGAATGCCAAATTAATGATTTTCATCTCTTTGGCCAACAGGCAGTTGCACTTTCAGCACTTCGTGCACATAGCACTAATAGCAGTTCTTCACGAGCCACTCGAAAGCAGCCTAAAGTAGTTGAAGAAAGTCTACCCAAGATTGACAAGTTTCAACCTTTTGTCAAAGAAGAAGCCTTAGTTAGTGTATATAATGTATGGCAACATTTTTATCAACAATATTTGGTGCAAAATCTTTTGATAATATGCTGCTAGTAATTCTGATTAAACCTTCTGTTTCCAGGATGTTTTTCCATGCACAGCGGAACAATTTTTTAATTTATTGTTCAGTGATGATTCAAACTATATAAACGAGTATCGTTCAGCAAGAAAAGATTCTAATGTTGCTGTAAGTTTTTTTTTCATCTCTTATTTTATAATTGAACACCACGATGGAGGTGACGCCCATTTACATTTGGTTTTAAAAGCATTACTTTTCATTATGATTCCTGTGCAAAGCAATGAGGCGAGATCTTTCGCGCTACTTCAAGTGCTACCTTGAAACCATCTTTATGCTATAGTAATGTCACTTCTCTCCTCTCAATGTCTGTAACTGACGTAGAATTTGAACCACCTTAACCCGTGTGAAATCCATTCTGGAGGAGAGTTTAATATTGAAGCCTCCAGTGTCTTGTCTCTTCAAACACACTTACAATTTCGAATACCACTATAGTAGTTACTATGAAATCTTGCACCTTTTTCTGCTACAATTTCGAATACCACTGTAATATTTTGGCTGCCTGAGTGGCTGAGTGAAAGATTTCTACGTAGAATTGGGCTTAGAAGCGTTGTTAAAACAGTAGTGACTTGTTCTCCCTTTTGAAATAGACCAAGTTAACATATCCTGATTTGCTCTCAGCTTTAGTAGTTGTCTGTAATTTCTTTCAATTTTATTGTTGACATGACAGATGATTTGTTATTCATTTGAACTTTCATTTGTTTTCCAGATAGGGCAATGGCATGCAGCAGATGAATATGACGGATTAGTTAGAGAACTAACATTTCGATCTTTATGTAAAAGTCCAATGTGTCCTCCAGACACTGCCATGACAGAGTGGCAGCATGTAGTTCTCTCACCAGAAAAAACGTTACTGGTGTGCCTGTCTACACTAAACTCTTTCATATTTTACTGTATTTTCCTCACTTGTGGTGATCAGTCCATATGCACTTCTTATTTTAGGTGCTTGAGACGGTGCAACAGGCACATGATGTTCCATTTGGATCCTACTTTGAGGTACACTGATGTTTTTGTGCTTCAATTGTCTGATGAAATGAATGTCTGTGAGAGGATTAATAGATTTTGAAAGTAAGGAATTTTTTTCCCCGTTTAAACAACATTACACTGGTGCCGCAAACGCTCCTTGCATATGAGAGGGTAAGGAGGAGAGGTAGGACGTAGATTTGCTTCAATTGCATATCAAAGTTGGCTGCATTTTACATGTTTATCCAATATAAGGTTCAACATTTTGGTAGATTGTTTTTATCATATTTGAAAGGATCACTTTGATATACCGCTAATCTGAAGTTGTGTTCTGGACACATTTGGTCAATGAGTGCTTTGGCTGTATTCTTGTTGACCAAAAAAACAATTGTTTTACTTTGCATGTTTTTGAACTTACTTTTAATGAGTGCATGCTTTTGATGTTGTAGGTTCATTGTAGGTGGCGTGTTGAAACCACGTCCAACTCTTCCTCAACCATAGACATAAAAGCTGGTAATTCTTGTGCACATATTTCTTTTTTTTTTTTTATCTTAATATCCATCTCTATCCACCTTTTAAATCCTTCAATCTTCGTGCATTTAGTTTCTGAAGATTATGGCATTACTTGTGGCATTACTGGTTTGCCCCCACTGAGATTGTTCGCCCCCCTAACTAGAAATTCGGGCTCCGACACTGTTCCGTATATCATTTGCAAAGAGCCGTAACATATCTTTCATGGAGTGCTCTGAATATAGACTCATTGACTAGATTGAGTGTGCTGAATTTCATTAGTTAAATGTACCCTCATGTAGGGTCTTGTAATTTGGTTCCACAATAGCGAGACTGTGACACAGAGATGATATGCTGGGCTGATGTTCTGGATACAATTCTGTGGCACCTATTATTGGAGACAAATATTTAATAAACGTCATGCAGCCACTCATGTTCTATTACTTATGTAAGCAATGACCAAGAACGGAAATAAGTTCATTTAACAGACAGATGCAAATTAGGCCAAGATGTTGAACCATGATAGTGTTGTGTCGGCTTCTTCCAGTACCAATACATCATAGGCGATAGAATACAAATAGGCCGAGATGTTGAATGCTGATAGTTAAGACTTGGCAAGGAGTCTGTCTGGCTTGCCCACCATGGTTTTGAACACTCATTTTATGAATACATCACTTTTCTCCTACAGATGATTGACATATAACATGCAGAAATTGACATTCTGTTTTGCTGAAATTCTGCAATAGGTGCTCACTTTAAGAAATGGTGTGTGATGCAATCTAAAATCAAATCTGGGGCAGTTGATGAGGTATGCCTAGTCTTTTCACCTTAAAAGTTTAAAAAGTGAGCATCATGTGTTTTCAATGACGAAACGCGGTGAGGTACTTACTGGTTAAAATGCCTTGGGCACCTAAAGCGGGAAGCTAGTTAGGAGTTAGGACACACTTCTACTCATTTTTCATATTTTTATTTATTCTAGCTTTTTTATACCAGTTATTCCTAGATTTTACTTCTTTATCTTTACCCTTCACGGATTTTTATTATGAGATACGCAAGCTGTCACCAAAAATATTATGTGAAGCGTGCGCCTTTACTTAGCGTGTTATCTCCATGGACAGATGTCGCCTGGGAGCACCTCACATTTTCTGAAACTAATATTTTTCCGTTATATAATGTCACTACGACTCTTCATATGGGTACTCATTATAGTAGTCTAGCCTGACACTTGAACAAATATTGTGCCTGATACTCTGAACGGAGCTTTACATAGTTTGTGGGTGAAGAGAGACTCAATCATTTTGTGTGTTAATTTCCATTGCAGTACAAAAGAGAAGCGTTGTTGATGATAGAGAAAGCTACTTCTTATATCATGACCAGAATGAACTCAGACGAAGTTGACACTGCCCCGACACCCTCTTCTCAAGAAAATGCATGAGTGGAAGTGGTGTCACCTCTTTGCTTACTTCAGTTTTGATCCTTAGTTGATAGGGTTAGTTATGTGTATTTATTTACTTTCTTTTTTTCTTTCGGGCTTCGAGTATAGAAAACTATAAGTCGGTAGATCCTTAATTGTTGTCAATATTACCGGCAATATATTTTGTAGTACCAAGAGACTTATTGAATAGCATGATAAATGTAAATGCGCCATGTTTCGCAAGGAAGCAGAGGCTGTTGAGTTGTTGTCATGGCTACCTGTATATACTGATACATTTATCTTGTACTATTTATAACAAGCATTTTTTTTTCTCTGAGATCAGATTATCCACAGAAGCAGCTTCTTATTATAAAGTATTACCTTCTTATTATTGTTCAAACTAGTTTTGTGCCTGATGAAATTCACGAGATGTTTCTCTTTCTGTTCTGTGTCGAGAGTTGCATCAAATACCCTGGGATCGCCCTAACAGCTCATGTATTCAGTTTCTCCGTCTGCCTGACTAATAAGCTTGCAGAAAATGTGTTAAAAGGGTTTTGTAGCTGTATTATGACGTGTCGGGGTAATGCCTAAAGTTCAGCATAGCTTTGGTATATCGCATATTGTTGGCTGTTACAAAATAGTAAAGCGTATTTTATACGATTGAAATGCAAAACACCCCCGAAAACGAAAGCTAAGGGATCATAAGGTATTAACTATTAAGAATTACTAACTTCTTGTGTTAAGTACGGGTTTAAGTGTATGAAAACTGAATAAAAGTTTATAACATGTCATATTGCCATGATAAATCTCTCAATTTGTATTCCTTGTTTGCTTCAGTCACAAGCTTCTAACGGCTTACAACTTTCTTTCCCTTTTTAATATTATTTAAATCGATTGTAAGTTGTTAGAAGCTTGTAAATTGGGGCCGTCATAGACTCACATGTAAAAATTTGTGATATAACGAGTTGCTCATTTATGGACGAGTTTTACTCTTCCATGGAATTTTTTTCATTATTTTTCCATAGCATGCCCTTTGCCTAGAAACAAAACAAAAAAAACTCTCTAATTCTCTCACTCACAAAATTAATCGAATCCACAAAATTAGTCAAATCCGTCAAATTACACAATTATGGATGGTATTATGGTAATTCTCGTATCGATCTAGTAATAATTCTAACGTAGTTGCTCTTTCATGGACGATATTTACTCTTTTATGTACTTTTTGTCATTTATTTTCCCTCCCATACCCTTCTTCCTGAAAACGGAAAAAAAAAAAGAAAAGAAACACATACTCCCTTTCTCTCGTCCTCTTAAGATTATCAAATTCAAATCAAAATACTCAATCATGAATCTTCCTTTCATGTCGGATGGGTTAATGATCCACCTAGAATAACAAAAACCAATGCTCTAGTGGAATGGTTTTGTTCGGTATGGCGAAATTGACCCGATTCGAATTAAACCCGAATCAGGATTGATCCAACCTTGTTAAAATATGACTCGTCCGAATCGTGTTTGATTTTGGGTATGTGAG
>LHUT01003898.1:21399-36406 GCA_001412135.1 Silene latifolia subsp. alba
GTCGTGTCTGACACGGGTGTCCGACGCAGGAACGCTGATTAGACCTCGACACTCGATGACTTAAACTTAGTAAACTCTCAGGCCGTGTCTGTGAATATCATCTTCCGGCGACTCTCAGGTTTCTCTCTTCACCGTAATTTTATGCTTAAATCTACCCACTTCAAATATATTAACTGTATACTTCACTTTTTTAATCTGCTTAAATCTTCTTGGTATTGTTAATCACTATAGAAATCATAGTAATTTTGCTGCAAATTTGATGATATTTCAATCAAAAGAAGATTATCTAGCCATGTAATTTTACATGATTATCGTATCAAAATGGTTTATAATGAAATGATTGTATATAAAGTGATGTGGGTTTTGACGATTGGGGTATATTTTTTAATTTTTATGTGTCTTGGGTGTTGATTAAAGAATTTATTCAGTTATTTAGTCATTTAATTTTACATGATTATCGTATCGAAATGGTTTATATTGAAATGAATGTTATTTAGTGTTGTGAGTTTTGACGATTAGTGTGAATTTTAGGTGTTTTGGGTGTTGATTGAAGAATAGATTCAGTTATACATAAATGGCAGCTGTTGAGCCTTCGCCGTCATTGGAGATACTAGGTTTGTTGTTTAATCAATCACTTCTTGTGCAAATTAATGACCTTTGCTAAGTGAATTTGATGTTATTGTGTAATTGAGGACTTATTATGAGTTGGGTTGTTATTATTTTGATGTTTAGTGAGAGAGCAAGAGGGGTTTTCAATATGGACTGGACCGCCCTTCGAGAAAGGTGAACCCGCGACAAAGTTGCTGAATGTTGCTTGCAAGAGTGCAGTGTTTAGTGAGGATGGGTCTAGGCTTATGGTGATTAAACCTGAGGGTGTTATTAGTGTTTTTGATTGCAAGACATACAAGGAGATTAAATCGATTCATATTCCTGAACTTCTTGGTGCAAGCTTATCGCCACGTGGGACTTATGTTCAGACATTTCAGAAAGCCTCGGTACCTCAGGAAAAGAATGTCAATTTGTGGAAGGTGGATACTGCTGTTTCTGTTTATACCCTTTCACTGAAGCACATGAGTAAAAGCACGTGGTATGTACTATATACAACAAAACGGTGTTACTTCACTATGTCGATAACTATACGTTTTTTGATTTGGAATCTGTATTTTGTCATCCTTGATATTAACTGAAACTTCAATGTGTCGTTAGTTTATGCAATTTGGCGATCGTCAATCAGTTATAGGGTAATTGACATCTCCTATGCTATATTTTGCTTCTGAAGGCGCTATATTCAACCTGCAATGTTTTCTTATTCATTGAGAATAGTAGGTCTGAGTTTCTGCTGTTTTATGTTATACCCTCCTATTTATCCCTTCTTGCCAAATTTAATACTACCTCCAGTAGTCCGATTCTTTGCAAATGCTCCGTTTGCTTGTTGCACAATGATTAAGGTTGTGAGGAGTAACGGGTCTCACCAGTAAAGTAGGGTGATTTACTAACAAAGACATACTATAAAATCTAGGGTGATTTACTAACAAAAAATACTCAAAATGGAAATGGGGCAATTATAGTGAATAGGCTAAAAATTACCGGGAATTTCCTGAGAATCAAAGGGAGTAGAATTAAAGGTCATGTATCCTTTGTATATCATAATTTTCTTCTACAAAAAAAGAGTTAGTATCTAATTTAATTATTTTTCCCTGTTGTTATCATTTCTAATTTTCCCTTTGAAGTATGTTGATTATTGTGTCATGTATAGGCCTGCAGTATCATTCAGCTCTGACGAAACTATTGCTTGTCGGCTTGCCACGAATGAAGTACAATATTTTGATCCTAGTGACTTCTCTAAAGGATTTGTATCACGGCTCAGAGTTCCTGGTGTAGCAGCTGTTCAACTTTCCAGGCTACCTTGTTCACATATTGCAACCTATGTTCCTGAATCTAAGGTAATGTATTTGTCGTTGGGCCACATTACAGAATCAAAGATTCATGGCGAATATGAATCATTTATTGTCTGAACATTTCTGGGTTTCAGTGTTTATGCTTTAGTTCTATATCCCAATGTTCTTGCACCTTTATTGACCAAAGTCTGGAATTTAGGTCCTACATCAGGATTGAACTATCCGCATATCTTGGAGCTAATTGTATCATTTACGGAGTACATGTTTTGTCTTCTGGAGCAATCTATTTCTGTTAGATTGCTAATGCTACATTGCGTACATAAAACCAATGAGATTAGAAAAGGCGGTTGTAATGGTCGTTAACCCCTTGTTTTGATGGAGGGGTGCATTTTCCCTTGTTTAAGTAGCAAAGTGGGTTGGAGAGAAATGAAGGGATTCTTCTTTTCTCAGCCAAATCAAAATCCTTCCAACTTAGTAAAGGTCTAATATGTGATGCAACCACGCAATGCAGATAATGCCTAAAGATCACCTCAGTGGTATGCTCGTGGTCTTTGAGTGTCATCAACACAGACGATTTATATGTATTACTTTGATAGCAGTTAGGAACTTATACTTCGTGTTTATTATTGTGACATGAGCTTCTTCACCCGTATGTGGTAGTGTCAGTAAAAAGCATCAAATCTCTGGAAATCAGTAATATCTGCCGAGTGCCGTCTCCCATCCAAATTTCCTCATCCGGTCACATAGGTCCTCGCTCCTCACTGTCAGTGACTAAATCTGCTTATTTTGTTTTGCAATTTCTTATTAGGGAGTCCCTGCAAGTATCCAGATATATGCATGTGGAAAGGATGCCTCTAATCAGCCTCTTGCTCGACGTAGCTTTTTCCGCTGTTCTACAGTACAATTTTATTGGAACCATGGTTCTACTGGAGTTCTTGCCGTGGCACAGTCAGAAGTTGATAAAACTAACCAGAGTTACTATGGAGAGTCAAAGCTAAACTACTTGACGACAGATGGCACTCACGAAGGCCTTGTTCCTCTCCGTACGTTACATTGATATTTCCCGTTTCAGTTATGAATTGAGAGTATTTATAAGAAACTAATTCCTTCTAATCGTGTGCAGGAAAGGATGGACCAATTCATGATGTTCAGTGGTCTAATTCTGGTTTAGAGTTTGCTGTTGTTTATGGCTGTATCCTTTTTTTATTTGAGGTCATGAGTTGATGAATAAATATTAGTGAAGTAGATTTTCTGGCACGAAACTGTCGTAATAGGAATTGAAATGGGAGGCAACCAAAGCAGGTTATCAGCTTATAGCTTAGAATTTGTTGCTATTGCGTTCGTGCTCTTACATGCTATATTACTCCGACACTTGAAGTGTCCGACACGACACGACACTTCGACACTTCATTTTAGACAAAAAATTGAAAACTTTGCGGAATGCTACCATCTATGTTACTCCGACTCTTCTAATTCCCTCACGTACCCGTGTCCGACACTCGACACTCGGACAAGGGTATGACACTTCGACACCTCATTTTAAACCAAAATATGCATATTTTTCATAAAAATGGCCAAGTCTGACACTTGGACACGCACCCGTGTCGGATACTTCTAAACGAGTCTGAGCAACATAGGCTACCATATCCGACACTGCGACACCGTGTCGTGTCCGACACTCGCAGTCGAGTCAGAGTAACATAGCTAAGATGTAAATGCGCACATCTATTGATGGAAGTTGTTTTTTACTCTTTAAGACAATTAGAGTATTTATTTTGCAGAGTATATTAACTGAAACTGACATCGCTGGTTCACTTTTTCCATTGTTCTATTGATACTCCTTGATGTAATATTAGTTATGCCTGCAAAAGCCACAGTATTTGACAAGAAGTGCAAGCCAATTTTTGAGCTTGGAGAAGGCCCTTACAACACTATCAAATGGAACCCTAAAGGAAGATGTATACTACACTGATTTTCTTCCCTTATATTCTCGTCTTTATTGTTGAACGTCTTATCTTTCTTTTCCTTTTCCAATTTTAAACTAACAAATGTTAGAAGTCTCTGTTAATATCCTTGATATACTCCTCTGCAGTTTTGTGCTTGGCTGGTTTTGGAAATTTACCTGGTGACATGGTACGTAGAACAGTCTCTCTCAATATGATTGCTACCTTGGATGCGTCCATCTTAAGTCTCAGCACCTGCTATATGTTGGCATTATTGCTTGTCATTGTTATGCAGAGTGTAATACATGTGTTCATCTTGTTACTGCCTTTTGGTAAACCTGAGATTGTAATATATATACTCTCTGTTTCTGTGATTCTTTCCAACAAAGAATTTCAGAAACGTAATCTTGGAAAAAATAATATGAACTTCCACTTTTTCCTCACTCCCCTTCTAATCCTACTTGAAGGCATTTTCTTAAAAACATGTTGTCCAAATGATATATATCCAAGTAACCTTTTGAAAGAGGTCAAAAAAGCAAAGGAAATGTTTATTTACCTTGCAAAATTCTTATTAGGTCTATGTCCTTTTCAATGTCTTGTATTAGCAGTTAATATTTTATTAAAAAGCTCTCATTGCCGCATCTACTCTTTGTTTTCTAAAGCCGGTGTAAGATGGTCATTTAAATATAAATGTTTGAACCATTCTGGTAAATATGTCTTGTAATTCGTGGAGTTGCGACTCTGCCTTATCATATGTGTAGATTAGTTTCGTAGGTTTACTTTCTCTTTGACCGGTCATCACAAATCAGGTGTGGGTAGGTGCTATCTATCTGTTGGATCTCCCTTAACCCTGCTTCTACTGAGGGGTTAGTGTATTTGTTACTGTTTGGACTCTGTTTCAGAGCCTTATCATAAATTGGAAACAATCCACGGATAAGTGTGACATAATATTTGCTTTTAAAACTGTTAGTATTAACTTAAAGCCTGGTGGTCATTGTTATGTATTTTTTATCTATATGAACCACTAAATTATTGTAGGGTGCTCAAACTTACATCAGAATAGGTTCTGAGGTAGATTTGAGTGATAGTAGTAATCTAACAGCTTGAGTCATATTTATTTTGATCATCTAAGTTTCCGCAAACTTATATCAGAGTAGAATCTAGATATAAAGGGTTATTCTGGGCCTCAATTTTCACATACAACGTGGGCTATAAAGAATAGAGCGTGTGGTTGCATGATGCGATATGAATACGTAACATCCAATTCTTTGTATACTCAAGTCTTAACAAAATGTCTGATATGTAGATTTTAGGTAAAGAGTCATGATAGAATACACTGGAATAAATTAGCAATTCGCTTGGCTAGAGTGATTCCAATAGCCCAGGAGCATAGACCTTTTGTAGAAGAGGCAAGAAAAGAAACTTTTAAAATATGGGTAGGGGGCCGGGGGGCTGAATTCTGTAACTCTGATGGCTCTAATATGGCTCTCCTTTGGGTGAGTGTAGATGATATTTAGTGAAGGGATATCTAGCTATTGTGTTCCATACGGTCCAAAGCTTTGGATAGATCAATCAAGGAGAGATATCTACGACCAATTAGCCCGCTCTTCAGTACTTTTAACGCACTCTACCTAGGTGATCCTTCATCACCATACTAGTATACTACATGACACTAGTTTTTCACATACTCAGAAGAATATAGGATACAGTGGCAATATTGGTATTGTAGGTTAGAGTAGTTAGGGTGCATATTATAAATTCGTTGATGTTACCGTCTTGCTCCTCTTATCTTGCTCACATCACAATGACAGCTCACAGAGACAAACAATCTGCAATGTTTGGGTGTATGATACTTACAATCCTGTTTTGTATCCGACTCCCCTTATCCTTTCATAGGCAGGAAGCTTTGTAAGATAGGAAAAGTCAAACTCACATCCAGTATGTTTGCATGCACGATTCGTACTATCCTGTTTGCTATATGAAACTCCTCGTAGCTATATTCATACCCTTTTCTTTCATTTCTTGTGTTGCTATGTCAAAATAGTGAAATTGTTGCCTCACACATTTGCACCATTGAGTGTATCAGACCTTTTGGGACTGTAAAGAAAAGAAGCTGCTGGGAACTACCAAGGCTGAGTGGTCTGTTACATATGAGTGGTCTCCCAATGGTTGCTATTTTATGACTGCATCAACAGCACCTAGACGTCAAGTTGATAATGGGTATGCATTTGCTTCTCTTGTTTGTGTTCTTCTACTGCTCTGTAGTAACTCTCAAGAAAGTAGGGGGGTCTTTTACAGTAATTTTATGTCATGGTATTGGCTACCTTTTTTATGTCATTCTTAACTAGGCAGCATAGAACACTCTCTTTCTTTGCTGATCGCAACAAATTTTAATTTGACGGGCAAAGATATCAGAAAATGTTTCTGTAAATCTAACTTTGTATTTGATTAATGTCTACAAGTGACACTTGCAATCTACCAAATGAAATACACGATGTGTTGGCAATTCTCTTCTGCTATGTTTAGCCTGTGTCTGCCTGAGGTGATAGCTCTCGTAGAGCATTGTCAGAAACTATTAGTAACCAAGTGTCGTATGTAGTCATACACTTTCCAGGCTAGTTTTAACAATTACCACTTATGGCCCATTACCATCTCAAAGACTCAAACTACCACCTTACCACCATATTTACCACTGTTTTTCCCATGATTACCACTGCTATAAATAAGAATTAACAAACAAGCTATTTGATGCTGGGAATAAGCATCGGTGATTGTGTCCTTGTGGGATCACGTGTATTTCTTAATCAATCGGGTAACTACACAACTACTTACTACTGTAACTGTAATACTTATCTTTGACAACAATTCTCATATTTTATACACGTAAACGACTTGAAACATGAAATCCATTTTTTTATATCAAAGAAAATCGAGGTACGCTGGTTTCAAATTAACTATTTGGAAACCAGCTATTTGAGGTGAAGGAATAATAGTTGGGTTCTTTCTTACTTAGAAAAATATAAGTGTAAGAATAAGTCTAAGTCTAGGTTTATCTGTTAGATACTTAGATGTGATGTGGTACTATGCCTGTCAACTCCGCGGTCTCTGAAATTTTCGGATGCCTTCAGCGTAATTAGAAGTCGAATGGTCATTTTTTTACTTTAAATAACGTTGAAAGTTGAATCTGATTGTTCAAGTGTTTTGAAAATGATTTTTTTGAAAGGGATTAATGATACATGCTATCTATAATGATAGGATGAAGATATTCCACCACAATGGGTCGTTGCTCTTCCAGAAGGCGTTTGACAAACTGTTTCAGGTATGTGGTCCCCAAATATCTTCATGTTGACAGTTAATTCAGTTTTCACGTATTAATTACAATTGCTATCTGCATCAGGCTGAATGGAAACCAGAATCAGCGGATAGGTTTGGTGACATTGCTGAACTTGGGGAGTCTGTCGCCTCTTTGAGAATCGAAGATGCCAAATCACAAGGTTCTTTATTTCTGCCATTGCTTAAGTGCTTATCTATGACTTTTCTTTCAATTGTCTTATCGAGAGCATTGTTCTGTTTAGGACAAGGGTCGAAGTCTTCCAAGGCTGCTCCCAAAGCCACTTCTGTAAATGTACCTCAAAAACCTGCTGCATATAGACCTCCCCATGCCAAGCAGGCTGCAGTAGCAAAAGTAGAGGTACATTCGTTTTTATTTATTATCTTACTAATTTGATCTGTTGTTATCTTTCAAGTTGACTGTTTGATCATCATAGGGAATCGCTCTTCCGGCTTGTTAGAAGACTTGTTGATGCTCCAAATACTTTTTGAATCAAAATATTTTTGAAAGAAAATTGGTCGTTTAATTGTTTGCATTTCTTATATTATGAAGTAGCACTTATTTGACACAATTCTCGGTGTAATTTTCTTTATGGGTCATTTGGAAACAAAAACAATATCTGTGCATTCAGTAAACGGAATAATTTGCATATATCAATTCCCCCAAGTTCCCAACTAATAGAGCCTTTGAGGCCGTGGGTTAATGTAGCTGTAATATCGCATTATCACGGCAAAGATGGACTGTCTTCCTTCTGAAGATAAGGATGTCATTTCGACCTGTGACTCCTGTCAATTTTGAAATCCAACTGCTTATTTTAAACCTTGTATTGCACAAATGTCCGCCAAAATTCAAGTTTCTAACATTTCTTCTGGTTTCTATGTTGGCAGCTATTTGGCGGAATGCCTTCACAGTAAGTTTTCTGAAATACATCTTTTGTGTTCGGGTTTTTACCAGCAGCCTTTTTCTTTCTTTTTCGATCTTTGATATGGTTTCCTTGAGGCTAATTTGACATGTAATTCAGGGAATTGAGCAAGAATGCCTTGAAGAACAAGAAGAAGAGGGAGAAACAACGGGAGAAGAAAGCATCCGAGGGATCTTCTGCTGATTCATAATTGAGTATTATGTCAATGTGAGGCTCATAAATTAGAGAGAGAGAAACTAATGCACCGGCAACAACACAATTTTGAAGGTAACACTAAGGAGTTTCTTCTATGAAGTACTCGATTCAGGATTGGGCATGCCGGTTGTTTTGGCTTTGCGGTAGCCATAGGAGATTTGCCTTGAAATACTTGACATTTTTACATATGTGGTACCAAAATTTGTTCATGGCGACAGTGTTATCGTGGCTTCAATTCTCGTTAATTGAATTAACCGATGTTCATCAGGTGTCATGAATTTTGTCAACGAGATCACTCTGAAGTGTTACATTTCTTCCTGTGATTGTTGAATGTTGCTTTTCTAAGCGTGTGTTCGATGTTATTTGATCTGAGTCGTTATAACTGTATTTTTTACGGTACAGTAGCTATCTTGACATGTTTTATACATACATTGGCATTGATCGTATATTGTTTGACAAGATCCTATGGTAGTCATCTTCGTATTGTGTCCGTTCATCATTGAGGAGACGCATCCAAGAACATTCGATCTTTTGTATACGAAACTGAGGATGATCAATGATAAAAACAAGGTAATGTGTTTATATCTGAAAATTCCAAAGAGCAGGAGATATTTGCTTCACTTAAGTTTCGACAAAAAAGTGACGATGAAGGCACCCAAGTTGAGCACTTGCCTACTACTACTACTGTACGTATAGATCTCCCATCCTTTGTTTTGGATAAGCACATTTGCAATACTCCATATGATCTTCTCTCAGACGTGTACTGCATGCGCTAGATACTCATATACTGTATGATCCGCAAATGTCAGCTAGCTTAATGCATGAGAGGTTGACAGTGGCGCTCATGAGTTGGGTTAAACCCATCAGCATCATATCGCTCCCTTTACGTCAAGAAAAAAAATACAGTACGATTCTCATTTATCACGGAGTACAGTTTTGCAAGTATTAAGCTTTCGAAGACCATTTTACAAAAAAAAAAAAAAAAATTGCAGTACAATATTTTCAGTATATATCATCATTTGAAGCGTTTATGGATCAAGTTGTTATGTGGCGAAAAGGGCGAATTAAGTACCCTTTAACAAAAATTCCTTTTAAACTAAAAATTAAATTATTAGTATTAGTTGAATTGTTCTAACAACTCGTTTACATGGTACCTGATGATTTGCACGATTATAACAAAAGCAACACTGTAAGCAAGGGTGCAAACACGAGAATGAAAGTAAATTGAAGAAAAAAGCTATTCAAGTGTTTCAAGTTTCCGAGTTTAATTGTAAAAATAAAAAGACGGCCAAGTTGAAAATTCGATTCGTTGTTTTGTTGAAGGTCAGAAGCAAAATGTCTCCAAGAAAGCGACGTGTGCAGAGTACAAAATAGAAACATTACAAACCAACCTGAAAAAAAATGAACTGAAGTTGGACAACATATTTTATGAAACGAGTCTAAAATAGAAATAATTACTGCTAATTGACCCAGCATAGCTGGAAAGATTATCTAGATAAAGCACGCATAGTCGCATACTAGTGAAACATTGTCCAAGGCGCATATCAAAATCTAGTATGTCTCTAACGAGGGCAAGATCCACTTAAACCTCGTATCAGGAGCATCTGATAAAGCCAAGCAGCAAAACTTATCTGAATAGGGTCATACAGCCCTCTTTACAATTTGAGAGCTGTTGTCCATGTGCCTTGTACACTTGGGTTCTTCGTAACATGTCTAGTCTTCAATTTCACCACCTTCCTTCCCATGGCATTTCGTAGCCTGGTTGCATGCTGGAGTACGTCTTCCGAGGTCATGTTCTTCACACAAACCACGCGTTCATTCTTGTTACCTAGTAGTAAAACAGAAAAAATTGGACTTACAATGTTAAGACATGTGCATAACATTCAAAACCTTGATGACTCGCTTGTGATGAGGTGATAAAACCATGCTGACAATAGTGTGCTCGGAGAAGGCAATCTAGCAGCCATAGTCACTTATTAGATCAACCACACAACAATTACTAGTCATTTCTGGCTAATGGGGATTGAAAGTTATAGAGAAGGATTTCAATATAAAATATTGAGGTAGAAATATTTTTTCATAACCCCTATAGACCTCCAAAACAAAAGAACAAATGACAAAAGTACGCCCACAGCCACATTTACACGGACAAAGTAGTCATTTTGTACAAAAGTACTTGCCCAAAAAGGGAAATGAGAAGAACAAATGAAACTTCCCAACAAGGGATATGGGAAGGAAGATATGGACGTGGTGAAAGTAGATGATTAGCATGCTAAGTCTAGTCTGGACAGCTTAATCTCAACTAATTATTTCATGCAAAAGCTCTCAGACGAGATAACCACACAGCAAGTTTTCTCTCAACTTCTTTTTTTAAATGCATTTCTCAGTCAGCAGAAATAACATGAGGTAAAAGGTCAAAGCGCTACACAGTCGGCTTAACATGAGGATTCTAGAAGAGTCATCACCCATCACAGCTATCAATCAAAGTATAACGAATCAAGAGCCTTCAAGTGTTTTTATGTTGTCCGCTAATCCGCTATATAAGTAGGAGTGAAATCACTGATTGATAAATACAATGAATAGAAATCAGTTTTAACAACTCTTTGATAAGTTTAACAACTAGCAAGCACTATGAGTGAAAATCGGCGATTAACGAGCACAATGAGTGAAAATAAGTTAATAACAAGTTACAAGTACTATATGGGAAAATTGGTGAGAAACAAGTACTAGGAGTGAAAGCCGGTGATCAACATGTATGTACTCCCAAATTAAAATTAAGAAGCTCCATCAAAAAAAATTGTATTCAACTTAAAGTTGAAGTTGTACAAATGGAAGCAACGTTAACATATTTAGTCCAATACTAAGAGCAAAGCTCGTTGTAAAGGCTTAGAATTTGAGGGAAAAGCCGGAAAAACTCACGGTAAAAAGCCTTCAGGTGTGGATGCTGTCCACGTATGAGCTCTGTAACAACCTCTAGCTGTGGATTAGTCTCCTTAAATGATGGTAACTGAGATTCCATGAATGCCCTGCCATATGCAACAAGATATGTTTTCAGAAACTTGCACATCTGCATTACGCAACAGCTTCTGGATTTTGTGATTACTTAAAATGCATTGAAGATAGATAATCAAAGAAACCAATTGTTGATTATTTGGATATCAAAGGGGAAGGAATTCAAGAGACGGAGCAGTGGTGACGCAGATGGAAGATTAGGAAAGATTAGCACTTTCCCTCTAATCTCCCTACTTCTTGAGAGATTAAAGTGGCTTCCATTATAATATTAGTAATTTGTTTCACTTGAACTAAAAGCATTTATGTTTCCAACCCTGACAAACCTAAAACAAAGCTTATAAGGAGCATAGTTTACAACCAAGGACAAACATCATCGTAACTAGCTTAGTTAGGAGATTGTCCTACACAATCAGTATATATTTTCCTTCACGTGAAACACGCAGATGTGCGGAGTTCCTATTCATGATGTCTAAACTGTCTAACAGAGAGAAAGGAGCCTCGATTACAGATATTATTCTGTCCAGAAAATTATTGAATAGTCTTCACAGTAGCTCAAAAACATCAGGACTACTACACTAGACAAGCCCAACAAAATCACCAAGATAAGCTTATAGTTGATAAAATTGAAGGTCAATTTTGTAAGGTCAGCAATGTGAGCGACTCAGGCTACGAATTCAGGAACAATATAAAAGGGAAAAGTTAGGATCTATTATGATATAAATGAAAGGCTTTTATCGTCATAAATACACCACAGAAAGCACACAAAACAATCACAAAGAACCATCAGGGGGGCACCTTTTTAGTTTCATGATTGCTACTAGCCTGCTACAATATCCCAGGTAAGGGTACCAAATACTCTTCCTACAAGGCCACAAATGCGCGGATAGTCTATCAAAAAGAACTAGTTGGCCTCAGCTAGCATCGAACACATTATTTACAAACAAGCAAACACATGGACACGTGATGCCCTTCTCAAAGCTGTTTGTCCTATATCCCGCACAATCAAAGGATCTGGATAAGTGATCA
This sequence comes from Silene latifolia subsp. alba, assembly GCA_001412135.1. Classification (NCBI taxonomy): domain Eukaryota; kingdom Viridiplantae; phylum Streptophyta; class Magnoliopsida; order Caryophyllales; family Caryophyllaceae; genus Silene; species Silene latifolia. The sequence continues at coordinate 33,727 of LHUT01003898.1, forward strand.
CTGAAATCTCTGCTGCTGAACCCGCAACTTGACTAAAGCATGAATGTCACAAGCCACTATGAGGAGGGTAGGAAAAGTAAGGGATAAATATCCGTTGTTCAGAAAACAGAAGGGTGGGGAAGAGAGGGAACTGGGAGGAAATAATTCCTATCCATTTTTTACAGATCAAATTCTTCCCTATTTGCAATTACATTTTGAAGTGAGCTAGTTGAGTTATCTTATGCGTTTTGAATATAGTTTGGGCCTTGCTTATAGTATTTCTTAGGTGAAGAAAATAACAAGGAGAAATCCCTACACAAAATCCAGTAACACTATAGTCCTGGTCTCCTGGCGCCAACACACACACCATTCCACATATTCCCCCCAAAGGGTGGAAGTGTTCTCACTTTAAAGATTAAAAAACGGGAAAGCAAGTTATAAAACCGCTATTTACCATTCTTCTAGTCTAAGTAGATAATTTGGCTGCATCAAGCACTCCCAAACCTAGCTAAGCAAAGAATCAAAAGTTACCAAGAAACACTTCAATGTCATTTACCTTTCTCAAATTGAGCCCATAAAACCGAAGCAATTTTAAACCAGCTAACGAAACTCTTCGAGACTCAAGCAGATAAGTAAGCATTATAACAGTGTGACTACGCAAAAGTCCATCCGCGCTAATCTACTATGAGAAATATGAGTAGCTTGCTCAACTTTTCCATAAATTTAGTATGAACGTTAGTACATAAATAGATTACACTTCTCTCAAAGTCTCTACTTAGCAACTGAATACTTGATTACACATCCCAACTCTAAGGAAATACAGAAGTATGTTGTAAAACGGGTCCTTTTGGTAACTACTTTTTAACATCCATAATGTCCCGATTTAGAACGACGTAATTTTAGTTTTATCCATTTGTCTTTGACAGAGTTCGATAATGTATGAGCTCTAAATACTAATACACAAACTACGAACATCACTATGCAGCTTTAAGCTTTGGTTGAGTACTAACTTCCAGGGGAATGGGAGGCGAGGAAGAAAGAAGAAACAGAAAAGAAAATCACAGAGATGGACTCAAAGTAGAACAGGAAAATTTTTACATCAAAATCCCTTGCAACTAGCGGAGAATTTGATTTGTAAAAAATGGAGGAAGTATTTCCTCCCAGATCTCTCCCCTACCACTCCATTTTCCGAACTCATCCCTTCCTTTTTCCTCCCTTCCCCTTCAATCGATCTCCAACCTTCCAAACAAATGGTTAATGAGGAGAAACCCCCACAAAAACCCAGTATGTCCTGGTCTCCTGGTACCAACCCACGCGACCATTCCAAAACGTGACTTGATCCCAAATGGTGCTAGTGTTCTCACTTTAGAGATTAATACCAAAATATGAAAGCAAGCTATAAAATCATTATTCAGTGATTCACCATTTTTCTAGTCTAAATAGATAATTTGGCTGCATCAATCACTCCGAAACCTAGCTAGGCACATAATCAAAAGTAACCAAGAACCGCTCCAATGTCAATTACCTTCTTTTCCCAAATTGACCCAATAAACCGAAGTAACCTCAAACAACCTAACTATACATTTCGACACCCAGGCAGGAAAAAACAACATTATAACAGTGTTAGTACACAGTTACACACAAGACTATCATTTCTGGTCTACTACAAGAAATATGATTAACTTGCTCAACTTTGCCACAAGATTAATAGCAACAGCAATCACTGAACATTTTTTCGCGAACAAATGATCTAAATTTAGCACGAAATGTTAGTAGACCCACAAATTACCCTTTACCCAAACTCTCCACTTACTTCGCAATGAATACGAAGTACTTGATTACACATCCGAACTCTACAGAAATATACACACTTGTACAACGCGGCCTTACAGGAGTATACTGTAAAATGGATCCTTTTAGTAACTACGAGTACTTGTTAACATCCATGGGCCATATTCTAGGTACTCAGTACTTGGGAACGGTTAACGCAATATTAGCATAAAACCGCCTAACAAAAGAACAATAGTAACGTAATGAAATCCATCAATTGAGTGAACTTTCACAACAGAAAGCACTGCCAAATTGGGTATTACAAATGAATGAACAACAGAAACATAAACACAAAAATAAAATCGGGTTCGTTACGTTTTTATTTCTTTGTGAGGAGTATTTTAATCAAACGTAACGAATCGGATGAGTCGGAAGAAGTACCACACAAATATGACAATTATAAGAGAAAAAGAGGGGATTTATAATTGCAAAAATGTAAGATGAAGAGAAAGGAAAAGACCTAATTCCACGGCTACTGCCACCCCAATCGCAGTAGCTTACGATCAATTTTTGAAGCTGCCATACTCCTCTCAATGCCATTTTCTTGAACTGGGTTTCGATGGAATTGCGAGTTTTGGTACAATGCTGCTGATTAGGGTTTTGTTTTAGGGGTTTTGGGTTCACCAATTCTCAATTCTGAGTTTTGAGTTGGGACTTGGGAGTGTCCCAAGTTACGACTCAGTTCAGAGTCACGACTCACGACCGATTTAAAATGGTAAAAGAAAGTTAAAAGGGTTCAAGTTACGACTCACTTAAGAGTCACGATTCACGACCGATTTAAAATGGTAAAAGAAAGTAAAAAGGGTTGTGAGATATAAGACGGTTGCAAAGAAGCCTTTTCTTTTTATTAAGGTTTTTTTGTCAAACACAA
>LHUT01003901.1:0-14967 GCA_001412135.1 Silene latifolia subsp. alba
TACATTCGAAAAAAATTCGGAAATTTCATCCGCCTGGGGCGACCGCCTCTGCTAGCCCCCCCTAGCTCCACCACTGCTTAGTGCTTACACGATAATTAGTGTGTTATATTTCGCCATCAAATTAGGAGCTACATTTTTGTAAATGGTGATGACATAGTTTTGGAATTATTTGACTAAAACGACGGTCACTGGTAGAGCTATGCGTATGGTCGGTATGGATGACTCATTTTGTGAACTGCCCTATGTTACTCTGACTCGGATGCTAGTGACATGACACGATTATTTTCCACGAAATTGTCCGGTTGGACTAAAATGAAGTGTCTAAGAGTCGTGTTGTGTCGGAGACTCCAATTGTCGCACACATGACATGCAACCAAGTTGAAGTGTCCGAAATTGAGTACATAGTCGAATATACATAGACTTGAATTCAATTGAAGTGATTTTGAGAAGAAGGTGATGTGCATCATCGAAAGTTATGGTGAGCTGCTCAGCCAAATATAATGAGTCGTAGATTGAGGTGGATGCTAATTAACGGTGGCCAAATGTGTGAGAGTAGACCAGTGGGTTTGAGTAATTTTGCGACTTCTTTCTGTCAAAGCTGTCAATCTATGGATGTTTGTTATTTGATATGCTCCTACGTGTTTTAGCTAAATAATGTATACATGTAGGCTTTAAGGGTTCAATAGGATATGTTATTGTAACATTGAATCTTGTTCTTTATTATGCAGATGGTGGAATTCGGACATATCAGTGGAGTATATGTCTCGCAGAGGGTTTCAGTTTTAGAGACTCGTCACTTGTTGGCAGTACTAAGGTTGAGTTGCGACATCAGTCCGGAACATTTAAATGCTCTAGTAACTGATGATTTTCATTCTGGTGTTGTCATGCTCTCTCGACATGTTATTATAAGTAGACCCTTAAGGCGCAACTGTGAGTCATCAAACCTCTCAGCACTTGACTAAGAGACGAGAGCTCTTACAGCTCACAAGATTATTTACAGTCAAAGGATATAATCTACTTTCATGCTAGTTGAAAGAGTTATTTTTCTCTTTGAGAATTGAAACATTATTCTAGTTTCCTGGTGTTTACTTGGAGAAACTTGTTGTTCTTTGAGCACTATCTTATTTGAAAAGGTGTACTATGTGATCATGAAGTCTGGGGTTAAGTATTCAAGGAAGAGAATAAACAGGAAAGCGAAAGGAGACTTTTAAGCATGGATGTAAATGACATAATAGTGAAAGGGAAAGAAGTTGGAGGTCAAGAAGACTGCAGGAAAGGCTGCAAACTTTGTAAGCAAGAAGTCGCTTGAATCTGCTATGAGCTACATGTCGTTAAAGGATCAATGTTGCCATTTATTTTCTGTTCTTCAGTTGTTGCCGCCAGTCAGCAATGCTGAATGGGCAAAAAACTATATTGTTTCGAACTGCTGGATTAAAGTTTTAAACACATAACCTTGTCGACTGTGAAGCAGCGAAATGAAGGAAGAAACCTGGGATGGATGCTTTATTAGAGGCTCTCAGGCCCCTTTCCGGAGACAAGGTTTCTCATCTGGCGTAAGGTAGTTGTTCCACTGCGGGGGAATGAGGTATTTTTTTACGTTTTAACTATCTTTAGATTTTACGTTTTTAGCTCGTGGGTGTAAGTAAGAATATTTCTCTGGTGACGAGACAAGCAATGTTAAACCCTTGTTTTTTCCTGGTAGAAATTGGTGATTTATGCTGCCTATGGCTATGAGATAGTTCAAACTTGACGGTTGGCGGCACGGTTGGTGATGAAGACGACTCAAGAAGTGATACTTTAGTTTTGCTAAACCTGTTGAATTTACTAGCTGATGGCAAGCGAAGAATCTTCTTGGAAACACAGTTGACATAGAGAAGACATGTGGAGATTGCTTACCAACTTGCTTTGTAAGTCGCCCATAACGGTGACTTTTGTACTTGTTTCTCTGGAAGGGTACACAGCCTGCAGCTTTGTTATTTAAGTTTTGGTCAGAAAGTAGCTTGTAATTATTTTGAGTTTTGATCAATAGTTTATGAAAGACGTATATCTCGAAATATACAAGACTGATTGCACTGGTTTATCCAGTAGCCCTTTATTTTATTTTTCCAGTCTCCGTAAATCTACTTGTCAATCATTCAGAATTTCTGGTTTTATGTTACCAGTATCCAAATTCCAAACTCTCTGTCTTATCATTTTGCTTTGATCAAGTTGCTAATTTGATACTTTGTCACAGGTGATTGGACTGGATGGTACGAGCGCAGCACTGATCAGGTACCTGTTCATTCAATTAATCTGTTCTTCATTCTAGATATTACTACTTTTCTTCGATTTCTTGGTTTTGAAACGATCTGTGAAATGCATATTGTTTCCTGTTATATAGTCTGGAATTCAGCCTTACTTTGATGTTCCTGCTGTTAGAGCTGATACGAAGTAGTATATTTTGGTTCTCTATGCGGTGTTCTTGCCGTGAAAGCTGATAGTATATTTTGGTTCTGTATGTCAGTATGTGCGGCGCAAGGAATTACACTTATCAGTGCCTTTTTCTGGACTGTTACCATATGGCTGGTTGATCAAGGTTTGCTGTAATAATCTCTTTTTACCTTCTTTTATTGTTTCCTTCTGCTGATTTATGAATAATTTGTGTTCTATTGTTCATTCCATCCAAAAATATCTCTATTTTGTTTTCTTAAATATACGTCGATGAGTTGTAGGGGGGTTTTGATTCATATATTTTCGTAGCGTGTCAACAACTTTACCAACTAGGCTAGCTGAAATAAAGCAGATGCTTTGGTATTTTCATTTTCGGCGTTGCTATAATGGAGATATAAATGTATGTTCACGGTTGACACACGTCCCAGGTTTGGTTTGTTTTCCCTTCCCCTAATAGGTACAAAAAATCGAAGATGGAGGAAGAGAACAATATTAGGAAGGTTACATCTTAGGAAAACAAACTGGACCAAATGACAGTGGCATTGGCCAAAGGAATTTTGTGGTTGATAGCTCATTATCCTGTTATCTTTTATTTGGCTTTCTCAGCCCTATAAAAAGATTCTAGTTTTTTTGATTAAAATTTATAAAATTGTCAAAAAATATTATTAGGATATACTCCTCTATAGGCTTAGGTTTCCTTGATCTTTGGTTTTAAATATCGGCCACGACACCGATAAGCAGATGAGATATAAAGGTTTTGGAGTTTACCTAGACCGTATTTTACATCGTTTTGAAGCGCTATTAACCCCATTTAACGAGATTAGGCTGTGATAACTGATAGCGCGACCGTTACAAATTCAAGACTTAATACCATGTTTATGGGACACCCTTTTAATCTGGATTACCGTAATCTGATCTGGGCCGTGAAATATACTTTAGGCGTGAAATATTAACCTACTGCTGGAAGTTATTTAATTAAAATGAGGCGTAAAGGTCAATACAACAGCGGAAGAGCTATACTTCGACCTGATTAGTAGGCAAAGATCGTAATATAAATACGGAGTAACATTTTCATTGCTTTTAATATCGTTTATTTATTATTTCGAAAGCTTTACTTAAAATTGTTTTATGAACAGGTTAATATCAATTTCACCATCTTAATATCTGTTTGATCTCCAAATGAGTTGGAGCTGATGTATCAATTCTTGGCCATACAAGGTAGGATCCTTATCTGCCACGTAGTATTAAATGTGTGTTTTGTCTCATTAAATTTTGATTGGTCTCCCGCCCTTTTATATAAAAGCTAAAGTTGATCATGTTATCTGTAATTCAGGGGTGTTTCTAATTTCCCTTCTTTTCCATTTCTTTTAAAGTTTCACTGTTCTTTTTTAATTATAGTCAACTTTTCTTTCTTAAGGTGGCTTCAAATCAGTTCTCTTCATCTGCAACTTTCTCACTCCGGTAATCATCTCCTTTTTATAATTGTTGTCATATATAATAAATAGTAGCGGAACCAGGATTTATGTTATTGTTCCGAGGCGCGAGTGCCCCTGCTTGGTTCTGCCACTGTATATAATTTATTTTGCTACTTGCCAGTACTAGTAATAATTTTAGTTGAGACTTTATGAGCCAAGTCCATCTACTAGTACTGTATAAGAACTAAGTCAACTGTTACATCCATGAAATATTATGAAGCGTGAAGGTAGGACATAGAGTAAGGTTGCAACCTTCAAATCAGATGTTGACATGAAGCTATCTCACATATGCATAACTAGTACTTGAAAGATGTAGTATATTTACAATATTCCCGCAAGTTGTGGGGTTGAGGGTTGGAGCCTTGACTTGGTGTTCATGGTATTAAATAAGGACCGTAACACAAAATCACGACCAATTTGTAAAATATTTGAAGGTCACCATGACCGGAATTTGCATTACTTTGAGGCAATATTGTCATCATTTAGTCAGATTGGATTGCGATAGCCAATACTGCTGCTAACTGTGTCCAAAACCGAGATTTAATCCTATGCCTGTGTGTGTTAGTAAGTTCTCACTTCTACACTACTTCTACATGACCTGGAATCAAAGCACGTCAGAGATATGCAATGATTGACTACTACATAGTACTTTATAGTTTAGTGAGTCATTTTTCTTTATTCTATCATAATATAAAACCAAAGAATTACAATTCTTTGTCTCCTTTGAGGCAGAAAAAATGGAGTATAATGATGAAAGAGAATTTCGGTCATCATTTATGCGAGAAAATTTTGCATAATTTTGGGATATAATCATAGTTAATAGTAAAGAGGCATATATGTTGATTCCCTACCCAAAATCTCTGTTTACCTTATAGAGAGAGTAAAAAGAGCATGTGGACTAGCATCATGTGGTGCCAACTGCCAACTACCAAGTGATATAAGATTCAAAGTCAAAAATGTCATTTTTACGTTTCTGTTTACTATTATGTGTAGTCATTTGATCTCATTCCTTGGTAAATTGGATGATCTGAACATGCCCCTGTGATGCCAAGTAACTAACTAGAATAAGTTCATCCTTTTTTTTTTCAACTGTGGCACTTCTAATTACAGTATTAATTATTGTGCTCATATGCCAGTCAATTTCTTCAATAATTGTTCATTTCTTCCGTTCAAATTTGTGCTGAATGAATACTCCTAGTTTAGGAAGAAGTTATCCGTTTCTGAAGGATTTTATGCAATCCCAGAAGAGTTGTAGTCTTACTGGTCTACTGGACACTGGTGTAGTTGTGTCGACTTAAACAGTCAAACACATTCGAATCACACTGAATAATATCAGTCGTCGAAATATGTTTGTTGATGATATTATTGGGTTTTTGAACATTTTTATCTGTGGCTTTATGCACAACCTGAAACGGAACATCCATACATTGTTTCTTTGCAATGATTAAGCTGTATCGTGTCTGTATTTTGCAGCTAAGGAGCTGCTGGTGTAGATACTCAATTTAACATATCCGTGATCATTCAAGGGGAAAGATGGACTATGTTTATGGACCAGGGAGGAATCACTTGTTTGTTCCAGGGCCTGTCAATATCCCTGAACCTGTCATTCGAGCCATGAATCGAAACAATGAAGATTATCGGTCTCCTGCTATACCTGCACTGACCAAAACTCTTCTTGAAGATGTCAAAAAGATCTTCAAAACTACCACTGGAACCCCTTTTATCATCCCTACAACAGGTACAACTCTACTTGAGGTTGTTTTAAACATATCTAACATACACAGAGACTTACATCTTACCTGTTATGAGCACAATGCACAAAACTGCCATAGTTTCAATTTAATATCAGTAACGTGCTTAACGCGACAGGAGCATCATAAACTTGGTTTCGGAAAAACTCAGTAATTATGTTTTCTAAATTGGTCTAGCTTTTACAATTTTTGGGGTGAGTTTTCAACTTGGAACTACAAAACTCACCTTGAAACCTAGTTAAGTCACCAGCATGTAACTGTCAAAAAAAAAAGGGATATTCTCTCGTGTATCCCTAAACTTTTTCGTTTTCTAAGACGTACCCTTTTTTCTTGCAAAAAAAACTTTGACCGTCCATAAATTTTGGCTACGGTAAACTTTTTTCTCAAATTGACCGTCTCTAAGAGGTCTTTAGTTTGAAAAAGAATTCACTGACGTCTCAACTCGTAATCGGGAATTATGGTCGGTCAAAGTTTATTCGTTAAAAAAGCTTTGACCAACCATAACTACCGGCTAGGAGTTCAAAAAGCGGNGAGATAGAATCTTGACTGTCTTTAAGAGGTCTTCCGTTTGAAAAAAAATTGACCGACGTCTCAACTTGTAGTCGGGAATTATGGTCGGTCAAAGTTTATTCGTTAAAAAATGTTTGACCAACCATAACTACCGGCTACGAGTTCAAAAAGCGGTGATTTTTTTTTTCAAATTGAAGGCCTTGACGAGATAATTGGTTTGAAAAAAAAAAATTACCGTTTTCTGAACTCGTAACAGAGAATTATTGTCGGTCAAAGTTTTTTCTGAAAAACGAGGGGTACACCTTATAAAACAAAAAAGTTCAGGGGTACACGAGAGAATATCCCTAAAAATAAAAAAAATCCTTAACACAAAGATGGATCAACCAGGAACATCTTGATCCTTTTGATGTTTGTAATATTGATAGCTGCGCTGTAGTATTGACTTTATTCAATTGAGTGATCAGAATATGCCTTTTCTAGGTACTGGTGCATGGGAAAGTGCCTTGACAAACACACTATCACCTGGAGACCGAACTATATCCTTCCTGATAGGACAGTTTAGTTTGTTGTGGATTGATCAGCAGCAACGCCTTGGCTTCAATGTCGATGTTGTAGAGAGCGAATGGGGACATGGTGCCAACCTTGAAGTCATGGCATCAAAATTGGCAGCTGATACTTCACATACTATTAAGGCTATCTGCATTGTTCACAATGAGACTGCCACTGGTGTTACCAACAATTTAGCCACTGTCAGGAGGATTTTGGGTAATTTTTCATTAAGGCTATCTGTCTTGTGATGATTATATGATGCACTATTTATGATCAATAAGAATATGATGAATACTTTTTCTACTTTTTTGTGTCATTATACCTGAAACCTAATCCGAATTTTCCACCATAGATTTTGAATACATACTTGATTAGGAGAGCTTGTCAAAGTTGGCACCATATAATTTTCTAGTAAACCAGAAAGATTTTCTGAGTACTGAATTCTGATTTACCTGTGAAACTCTGAGTAATATTCTTGGTCTCACATTACATTTAAAATGAGACTGCGAAATAGGATCATTCTATATGGATTACTCTGAAACATTAACAAAACTGTCTCGTAGAGTCGTAGGAGAGAAATCATCTGGATAATGTTTCTGATGGGTGGCTTTGCTGTCAGATCACTACAATCACCCTGCACTCATCCTAGTCGACGGTGTTTCATCAATCTGTGCCCTTGACTTCCGTATGGACGAGTGGGGAGTGGATGTCGCTTTGACAGGGTCTCAGAAAGCTCTTTCTCTTCCAACTGGGATGGGGATAATTTGTGCAAGCGCTAAAGCGCTTGAGGCGACCAAGACTGCCAAATCTGTCCGAGTTTTCTTTGACTGGAATGATTACTTGAAGTTCTACAAAATGGGGACATACTGGCCATACACTCCTTCCATACAACTACTTTATGGGCTCAGAGCTGCTTTGGATCTCATTTTTGAGGAAGGCCTTGACAATGTCATTGCCAGGCATGGCCGCCTTGCAAAGGCAACCAGGCAAGTATTTCTATACCACTTTCGATAAAAGTGACAAACTGTAGGACTGTATATTTGAGATCCTATACATTAGTGAAGATAGCCAAATTGTTAGAAAGACATGAATATTACTAAAAGATGACGTTTCAGGTGAGGTTTTGAAATCCCACAGTTAAAAACTCTCCCATAAGCCTTGAAACTTCCCCCAGTTTTTCTGAATCTGACTCTAGGATAATACTCCGTATAACGTAAAACTTGCTGATGGAGGTATTATAATTTAACATAGTCAACTCATGTTGTTGAGATACAGACTTGCAGTAGAGGCATGGGGTTTGAAGAATTGTGCACAGAAGGAAGAATGGTTCAGTGACACTGTTACTGCAGTTGTCATCCCCCCCTACATCGACAGCGCTGAGATTGTAAAGAAGGCATGGAAGAAATATAATTTAAGCTTAGGCCTCGGACTCAACAAAGTCGCCGGCAAGGTTTTCAGAATAGGGCATCTTGGTAACGTGAATGAGGTACATAAAATTTCTATAATACAAGTAGACCTGACAAATGGGTCATTCGGGTCGGGTCACATTCGATCGGGTTATTTTCGGGTCAATAACTTATCGGGTCACTTTCGGGTTGGGTCATTTTGGGTCGGGTCACTTTGGATCGGGTCATTTTGCATCGGGTCAATCTGGGTTGTTTGGGTCATTTCGGGTCATGATTTTGCCTTAATTAGGTCATTTTGGGTCAATCGGGTCAGGTCATTTTCGGGTCGGGTCATTTCGGGTCTATTAGGTCATTTTCGGGACTCGGGTTAGCCTTATCGGGTCAGTTTTGCCAGGTCTAAATACAAGTATCCATTTTCATTAGGTCCAAGAAGAATTTATTGGCAGTTTCAGAATTTTTTTTTTTTTTTTTAAAAAAGCAAGCGACCACTTTACTAATTTACGAACATTAACAAAATGATTTGTTTCCAATTGTAGCTGCAATTGCTAGGATGTTTAGCTGGTGTGGAAATGATACTCAAGGACGTGGGATACCCCGTCAAGCTGGGAAGCGGGGTTGCAGCTGCCTGTGGATACCTCCAGAACTCCACGCCAATGATTGCTTCTAGGATCTGATGTACTTAGTTTCTTCGTCTCCTGTAAAAAAATGTTTAATATTTCGGCATTTGCTGCCTATACTCTTTCGAAGCCCTCTTGGACTTCCATGGCTATATTGCACTACTCTATATAAGAAAACTTTGTAATCGAATCAAATACGTCGTCTGATTAAAAGTCATTTGGCTTCATTTAATCATAAAAGCAGTAGATATGAAAATACTTTACATCACATTAATTCTTAAGGAACTGGTTTACAAGATCTTTGTAACTAACTTTCTTCTTCTTAACTGTTTCTCCCTTTGGTGCTGAAGAACTGCTCTCTTTCGGAATTTTTGTGGGTAAATCCTTGTCTTCGGAAACAGGGTTTGGAGCTTGAGCTGTCTTACCAAGGCTCGGAATCAAATTCCGTAACATCGTTTGAGCTGGATCATCCGTTTCTTCCGATTTCAGTTTAGTCGATAATTCCGTGCTTTTTTCTGCATTACTGCATTTCATTAAACCAGCATTGTCTAAACCGCGCTTTATCTCGTCATGTCCGAGCTTTGGCTCTTCTCGTTTGTACTCCACGTTCCCATCTGTTCCAGAATCATATTTCTCTGAAGTATTAGCCTCTTGCATAATAGACTTCTCATGAGGGTCGCTTCTCGGAGAAACACCGCCATCCATGGCAGATTCAGGGAGAACGTCTTTCTCGCTATTCTCATCATCAGAAGAGATTCCCAGTAATTTAGCAGCCCTCTTTCCGCCTCTAGCCCTTTTGGTTGTTGCAGTTTTCTTGACGGCTGATTTTCCTTTCAGGCCAAGTTCACGGCTCGCTCTTGGTTGTACATGATGCTCTTGGTCACTGAATTCGTCATCAGACTCAAATTCCTGTAATATAGCAGGCCTCTTTCGAACACTATTTCTTTTTGGTCTTTGAGGTTTGATTAGGTCAAGTTCAGGGCTCACTCTCGGTTGTATGGGACGCTCTTGCTCACTGAATTCATCATCGGACGCAATTTCCTGCAATTTAGCAGGCCTTTTTCCAACTCTAGCTCTTTTTGGTTTCGGCGGTTTAATAACAGCGGCGGGTCTCCCACGTTTTCTTCTGGGTTCTCTAACATGAGAAACCGTCTTTGATCTCTTGGGAGGATCAGGTTCTTCATGAACCGGAGAAGCTGAGAGTCTTTCCTTGTTAATATCATTTTCATATTCCTCGTCACTCGAGGATGATTCTTCCATTGTATCAGGCTTCAGGTTATATACCAATTCCGGTAATTTCTGCCCTTTCTCGAAACAGTCCTCCAACCATTGGCACCTAACAACATGAATCCTTTTCAAACGCAAAAGCCGTTTCTTGTCTTCTGGGAAACTCTGCAACAAAGTATCAAAGTCCGGGTCGCGCCCTGGCAATGACACGACTACTATATGCGTAGCTTCAGACGGGTTTTCAACAACTTTCCCCCCTCCGACAGAAACATCAACTTTCATTCGCCTAGTGGCAACTCTCAGAAAAACATCCCATTCAGAAGAGGGCCGCTTGTCAACCAGGTGGAAATATACTCGGCAGCCATGGAAACAGCACCATCTGTCACGAGGACAATACTTTTTCTTGTAATAGTCGATAATTTTTCCATCTTTTGACGTATTTACATCACACAGAATTTGCTTCAGCTCTGCAACATTAATGTCCCAGAAGTAAGAGTCGGAGAATTCATCAATCTCTTCCTGTAACTTCTTCCTTGAAGCATCTGAGAGGTTGATAAAGTGATTTGGCCTTAATGGAAGAAGCTGCTTCTTTGAACAGCAGTCTAAAAACCAAGAGTAGTGGATGACATCACGGCCTCGACGCTTTGCTGCCTCATACTTGATCCCTTTACTCTCTGCCCCAACACAATGAGTCACCGTGTCGTTCAAATTCATAGAGAAAGTGCCTCCATTCTCAACAACTAGAGTGTGCAGTGAACCCGAGGAATGACCAGCGGTCACATTAACAAAGTGAAACACCATATTTGAGAATACGCTTGATTCTCCTTTCACGCCAGAAACATCAGTGCGGACAAAATGAGAAGGAACGGTAAGGGAGAGTTTCTTCCTCCCTTCACCTTTTCTGGTGCGTTTTGCTTTACCAATTTCCGTCCCTTCATTATCACCTCTTTGTATCGTCCCATTACTCGACTGCACCAAATCAACAAAAGACTGAACATCAAGGCACTCGTGCCAAGGCTTGTCATACCTCACCCGGTCTATTCTAGGAAACCTCAAACCGTAAGGTGCAGCAAACGCATCAGTCTCTATAGTACGAATATCACTAGTAATTGACACGATAATCGACTTCTCAGGGCTTTCTACCCAGACATCAGGTCTTTCTTTCGAGTTATTTGTAACTTGGTAAAAGCTAGGTGGTGACTTCTTAGGGTACTCATACTTTCTAAAATACGGTTTCAATTTCATGACCAACTCATCAAGTTCCTCGTCTTTAAGACCTGTACCAACCTTACAGAAAGACATGAACTTCCTAGGATAAGTATTTGGAGACGACCTCTCCGCAAGACCCACCAAAAACTGTGCTACACTCCCTCCACGACGACCAGTCCCATAATACCCGCCAATGATCAAAACATCCAAATCAGACCCCGCGTTAATGTAATCCGGCTTCAATTTAATCCACTTCCCACCCCTATCTCCCGGCTCCCACTTCGACCCAAGATCCTTCAAAATCACTCCCTCTTCCCTATTATCAACCATCTCCTTAAAAAACCTCTCGACTTCATCCACGTGTTTCACAATAACTGACGAACAAGGCTCCCCACAAGGCAACAACACTTCCAACCGACCCTTAACCGGCCTCACAAACTTCCTCATCAACTCCTGTCGCTCTTTCAAAGTCTGATGAATCACGCTCGTATCCCCAACATACAACAAATCATACACAACATAACACAAATGTCTATCCCCATCCAACCGTCCTTCCCTCATTGACTTAGCAACACTCTGATTCGCCCCAAAACTCGCAAAACAATTACTCCCTTTATCCCAAACAGTCAATTCCCCATCAAGTATACACCTTTCACTCAACACATTCCCAACAATCACATCATTCATACCAGATTCATATTCCGTATGACTAAAGAAATTCCGACTAAAATATCTCACAACATCACCATTCTTATGAATCTGAATCCTTTCACCATCAAACTTACACTCTGCCACAACTTCCTTACCCTGAAACCGCTTCCAAGCCGCAGCAAGGCTCATAACACGCAATGCCAGCTGCGGCCGGACCGCCTTCCCAACCTCGATATCCTGCCGCTTATGTCTCACCTTCCTGTCACACAATTTCTCACAAACAAAGCGTAAATCACAAGTAACATTGAACAAATCCTCAGCATCAGGATGAAATTCATTAAAAATGATTTTCTCACTAATACCTAATTTCAAATCTTTCAATATAATCATAATTATCCACTTCATCTCTTGCCAATTGGTTTTGCGAATTAATTCGCCGAGAACATTACTCTTACCTTGACGATCATCCGCCGCCGCGAGGCGGTCGAGGAGATCGTTCAGTTCGCTGACAGTGAGTCCGCCGGAGACGGAATTCTGCCGGCGTTGAAGAACTTCTACGGCGGCGACAGCGGAGAAGTTTCCGGCGGAATCTCCGGCCACTTTAGAACCTCCTCTTCGCCAACCAATCAACTTTTTCGCGTCCTCGGAGTCACGTGACATTCCGAGCGCGTCAACAATGGAGGTTCCGAGCATTTGCTCCTTGAGACCGTAACTTCCACGCGCGCGATCAAGCGAAGGAAGGATGAGGCGAATCGCGGAGAAGTAGTCGTGTGGTTTGCAGAACGTGTTGATGAATTTACGAAATTTTGCGCGTTTTTTGGCGGAACCACTTGCTTTTTTTGTGGCGTCGAAGAAAGAGACGAGTACGCTGAACTTTAATTCGTTCGTCATCGTCGTCGCCACCATTGCCATTGTTGTGGTGAGGAGAGACAAAAAGTGTGGTGATTGTTATGGAGTTGAGGAGAGAGAAACCGCCATGGGAGGGTTTTCGAGGTCTTTGGAGAAGCTTGCTGGAGAATTCAATCGAATTTGATTTGGTTTTCTTCTTCTAAGGATTATACGACGTCGTCTTATTTTGGGTATTTTATTTGAATTTTCATTTTTTTCCTACAATTTTTGTTTAACTTGATAAATGGTTCGGAACTTCGGATCAAGTCACTTCAAGTCCAGCTTATTTTCGAGTCTGCTGTAATATGAGTAAGATCGGGTCGGGTCAAGCCATTCGGGTTTTGCTCATTCTCGGGCTATTATTATCAAATCCTTCATAAAAAATGGTCAACTTGCAGCAATAAATATTCGGGCGGGTCAAATTTGTCAAGTTTAGAACTCATAAAATCATGAATGTGTGTTATATACAATATTTTTTGTGAAACAGTCTTTACATATAATAACTTATTCCTTATTTTTCTCGTGAAATTGTTTGTTGTTTGGCGTGCCTAAGGGTCAATCAGATCACTCCACTCGTTTATTGGTTGGGTAGAGACATGTTGATTCACCTCGAGTTTCAATTTTGTTGGTAAAAGTAATTAATCGGTCGATTCAGGTTTGAGCTGGGTGACTTACACGTTGGATGAATCGGCTGAATATACAACGGTCAACTAAGTATGGGTCAAACTAGACCTGTCAAACGGGTCAGGTGGATCGAGTCCGGGTTGAACGGGACGAAATTTCCGGGTCTTAAACCCGAAAAACGGGTTTTGGGTCGGGTAGAATTTGACAGGTCTAGGTCAAACCATTCAACAAGCCGGATTAAAATAATTGTTCAAGTCGAGTCCGATTCAATTTTGGGTCATTTACGGGTCCGATTAGGTTTTGCTACAAAAAGCATAGGACTACTACCCTAATCTTTTGATGCAACAAAAAGTAGGGAGCATTTTGAGAATGAGACTTTGTACCAAAAAGTGCATGGTGTTCATAACTATGGATCTAAAAGCAGCCCAAAGTGACCAAGAAAAGCACAATAGTGATTCATGTGATTACGTGAATGCAAGCCCACCCTAGAAATGTTCATCAACTACCCGTGATTCACCACCGCTTGCTTACTCAATTCACATAATTCTCTTTTTCTGTTCAATTTTGTGTAAAGGGAGTCAAGGGCTCGGAATTACGATCATATTTGTTCCGTTTCAAGTTTAAAACAAATCTCTAATTGGTATACCAAGTTGGTCATCTGTGAATAAAATAAATTATACCAAAAACTTTTTAGCTATTTAATTTTATTGAATTAATATGTGTCTTCCACATTTGTTGAAAAATCATTTCTAGAGGGAAAATTAAATAACATAAGACATTTTTGTCGTATATAAGCATGCAAAGAATGTAAATAACCCATATTGAATATTGATATCTCATATCTAGGTGGACCAAGTAGTATATAATGAATTAATGATCACTATCTTTTACTCGAAAAATACTTGTGTACTCCGGGAGTACGGTACTCCNNCCGGAGTACACAAGAATTTTTCCTTTTACTCCTACGTGCTTCCCTCGAAATGCCAAATCGACATACATATCTACATCTTTGATTGTTTATTTAAAAAACTCAATTGCACATAAACATATCTACAATTGTTTATTTAAGTCGAGATATATCTGTTTTACTATTAAAACGGTTAAATAATTACAATTTGCTAAAATAAATTGTCTAAGGACAAGCAAAAGTGCAAATATTTTATTTTTATTATCACTATTGGTTCCATTTGAGTTCGTTTTAGAAGTAAAACGATGTATCCGTCTGTATAAAACAAATTGCATATATTATATACACCGGTCTAAAGGAGTATAATAAGTTTCCTCTTGTAACGGGTCAAGTATCATCCAATTGGGTAGATAAGACAAAAGTAAGAATGACTAGGGAATCACAAATTATATGTCTTTATCTATCCAAGTGAGTTTTATTTGATCCGTTACAAGCTTGTCACAGATATCACCCGTCACAAACGAGAATTTGTGAAAGGAGTAGGTGCTTTAGTAGCCGTACACTCGTACTCCAATTCAGTGAGCAATAACCAATATTTCTTCATTTTATTTATATTATTTTCGATGTTAATTGCTAATCATAAGTAATTAGCCTCTTTTATGAGTAGCAAGTTGAGAACAAATTGATACTACAAAATCTCATACTCCCTCCGACCCAGACGAA
>LHUT01003906.1:0-14996 GCA_001412135.1 Silene latifolia subsp. alba
CCGTCCCGGTCAATTGTTGTCCTTTCGTTTTGGCACAAAGACCAAGGAATGAGGAAAAGGCCAATAACTAAATGACAAGTGGAACAAATTGAATGAGAATGATCAAATTACTCATCAAGTTCATTCTTAAAATAGAAAGGACAACAAATGACTGAGACACCCCAAAATGGAAAAGAACAATAAATAACCGGGACAGAGAGAGTACATTATTTAGCTAATGTTTTTTGAGAAAAAACTAAAGAGAATATTTTATTCTCTCAGTAGTAAGGGGATGTATGGAGTTGATTTGCTATATATTTCCGTTAACCCCACGCCAGCCTCCGACTCAAATTCCCAAAAAGACACTCCGTCGTAAGTAGCTGCATGTCCCTTGCCGTATCAATTAATTCAATTGGAAAACACCAAACCTCGCATTTCGCCATGAAAGAGCAACACTTTTTCAAGTGTTTATCTGCATTTATTCTCACTTAATTGGTAGATTAAAGCTGACATCTTTCTTACCAAAAATGGGTAACTTTGATGTACATGTTTGCAGTAAATTAATGTAATTTTTGTTGGGTTTGCAGCCGATTTCTGCAGGGACCAGAAACAGACCAAAAGGAGGTGGATAAGATAAGACATGCAGTAAAAACAGGAACAAGTTACTGTGGAAGACTGTTAAATTTCAAGAAGAATGGAACTCCTTTTTGGAACCTTCTTACTGTTACTCCTATTAAGGATGATCAGGGTCGTACCATCAAATTTATTGGGTACCCTTTTTTACTCTCCTCTTTTAATAAAATGGGTTAATTCTATTTTTCATTATTGATGCTTAAGTTTCTGGCTTTATTGGTTTTAGTAGCCACATGCCTCTTTGTGTTGTGTACATCGGAAAACCCCCTTACCCCCACAATTTGCGGGAGCAATTGAGTTATTGGGGTAATGTTGTTGTTGTATTGTTTAGTCTGATGTTAGCGGGCTTCATTTTGGTTAATGAACCTCCTTTCAACATAATTGCTTGTTCTTAATGGTGTACATTGTGGAGCAATCCCAAATAAGGTTCTAGATTCGTTAGCTCTATGTTATACTTGTAGAGGTGGTTGTACCTCGACAAAAGAACAATGTCGGTAACATGGTGTTGCATGAACACAACCCTTGGCTTGTGTGGAGAACACAACATAATTGCATAATGAATAATACGGATGTACTATAATGAAAAGAACAATGTCGGTAACATGGTGTTGCATCATTATGTATTTCACGACAAAAGAAGCGCGGAGAGTTTAGTGAGTCATACAACCAAAAAATAGGAAGTATTTCGCTTTTATTTATGCAGCAACATGAGGAGTTTTTGTTGCGCCTCATTGGGAAAATATAAACATTAGTGATCAAGTTGTATCTTACTACCTATTGAATGATTGGATTGACATTGAAGGATGTTTGCCTTATTCATCTCTAGTAAGAGTATGAGGATGAGGTTCAGCTAGAGGGCGGTGATGGATATGTTAAGTTCTTTATTGTCTATTGCCTACGGAGTAAAAGGTCGATACTTGAGAGAGAGATCAGTATAGTGGTACAGAGAAACATGGGCTCAGTGAAGAACTTATTTTCAATAAACTTAATAGGGAGTACATTCAAATTTGGGAAGGGATAGGTGAGGAATGTTGCCGTTCTTGGTCTGTGTTTGCTGTCAAATTTCTATGTTCCTTCCCATTAACATCGGTCAATTTTAAATATAGCATGTTGCTTTATCTGAAATTGGTTTACCACTGTAGTATGCAGGTTGAGGTTAGTAAATACACAGAAGGAATAGTTGACAAGGCATTGCGTCCTAATGGTTTGCCTCAGTCATTGATTCGTTATGATGGTACGCAGTTTCCAGCAGACTTCATGACTCTTAGCTATTGATGACGTTAATGATGTATTTTCATAATATGATGCGGTAAACTATATGATGCAGCTCGTCAGAAAGAGAAGGCTATGGGGTCAATAGTAGAAGTTGTTCAAACTGTAAAGCATCCACGCTCACATATTCAACCTGCAAATAACAACAATGCTGTCATTCCGTATGAGCAGGGAAAGTTGGATGTCGACTACACGCTACCAAACTCTGCAAACATTGACTATATGACCGCTGCTGGCAGGCAGACTCCTCAAAATGATGCTAAAATTGACACTCCTACCAGAGATCTTGACCAAAGCTCTCGAAAATCAACTCGTGTGTCTTTGGTGGGGTGAGTCTATTAACTTGATACCTTTCCTCTCTCTTCACTGTAGAATTCAGATTAGGAAAACCATGCAGTGACTTGGTTAGATTAGCTCGGACATAAATCTCATTGATGCCCATAAGGATTTAGGATTATTTAAGGATATTCTTGCCTATAAATTCTGTTCATTGAAAGCATAATTTTTTTTCCCTATTTTGTAGGCGTAAGAAGTCTACCGTGAAGCATGAACGACAACCAAGCCTTGAGCCAGAAGAACTGATGACAAAAGAAATAGCTCGTGTTGACAGCTGGGACCGTACTGAAAGAGAAAGAGACATACGTCAAGGAATCGACCTAGCAACTACCTTAGAGCGTATTGAGAAGAATTTTGTGATTACTGATCCCAGGCTTCCAGATAATCCAATTGTATGTTAAGATAAAAGGAAAATAACTTATAAACTAGTAATACTAAAGACTGCCGTCTTTGTTGAGCCAAGTCAAATTTGAGTGTTGCTTGTATTATCTGGACTTCTATATCTCATAGATTTGTAAATTTTTTGTTCAATACGGTGTTGTCGTGAGTCTGAGTATGAATTTTATGAAGTTCTTAGTGTCAGAACCTGGCAGTAAACTGACAACAGCCAACTCCGGTGTATTTTGCAGATATTTGCTTCTGACAGCTTTCTGGAACTGACAGAGTTCACAAGAGAAGAAATTTTGGGAAGAAACTGTCGGTATAAATCACTTGTAGGCCTTATATTCTTTTTCTACCATTTTGAATATTATTTGAAGATCTGTCTTCTCAGATTACGAACATTTGCCTCCATTTGGGCCTTTACTTTGGTTGTTTGAACGTAAAGCATCCATATGTTATAGTTATTGAGCTCATGACATAAGAATATAAGATAAGGCAGTGAATATGAAAATCATGATCATTTAGCAATCTAGCATCATTAACCGCACGTAGGATTTGCAGCTGCATGCCTTCTTATTCTCTTTGCCCCTCTATAACTGTTGCAAATGTGGACGAAGCAGAACTGTAGCAACTACGCCATTTTATTAATTCAAAGGGTGCCACTATGGGAAACCTTCTGTCTTATGCGTAAATGTGTCACTTCACTCTTTAACATGTCCATTATTTTTTTCATCTGATGATTTTGTTTATGTGATTATTTGTCTTCTTATTTTATTAACATTTCTTTAATTGCAGGTTTCTCCAGGGACCAGAAACTGATCAAGCGACTGTCCAGAAAATTAGAGATGCTATTAAGGACCAGCGGGAGATAACTGTTCAGTTAATTAATTATACTAAAAGTGGTAAGCAAAGTGGCTCACCAAACTAGCTACGCTTTTCTTTTATCTTGAAGTAGCAATCGTTTGATGCAGCTGTTGACGTAGTTTCCACTGTGGGTCATTCTAGAATGATCTTTTTTTTTTGTTGACACGGGTACTTTGTATGGCCATCATGATTGTGCTTTTGTCAATAAACTAGGTTAACTTGTTAATGCAAAGCTCTATATATGCCCTATGCCCTTATGGATTGGATATACGGAGTATTATTTTTCATCTCCAGCCCATTATCAACCTGTTATTTAATTTTTTTCAGGAAAGAAGTTTTGGAATTTGTTTCATTTGCAACCCATGCGAGATCAGAAGGTACATTCTCTAGATTGATGCTCAGTTATATAGCGCGTACCTACGATCACTATACAAATTTAATCAAAAGCAGACAATCGCGTAATTTGTCATCCTAGACTTGGATACATTGGGGAGTAGTTTAGCAACAGATATTTATTCCACAACATCACTCGTGCCTTGTCTCTTATGGGTGTCCAGGGAGAGCTGCAATACTTTATAGGTGTGCAACTGGATGGAAGTGATCATATAGAGCCATTACGTAATCGTTTATCGGAGAGAACAGAACAGAAAAGTGCTAAGCTGGTATGTGGTCTCTTTTATAATTTTATTTCAAATTCTTATCTTCTAGTTTAGTTTTTTCTCTAGTGTGAACTTTAAAATTGGCGCATGTCAGTTTTCATGTAATGGGATTTTGATCCCTGAGCGTGAATCTCAAACGTTAAAATACTACAAGCATTTATTGAATGAAGTGGCCGATCTTACATAAAAATTCTGAAGGAAGTCTCTGAATTATGTTTGCTTCCTCTCTTATATTGCTCTTAGCTTGGTGGTTATTTTTGCGTGTTTTAGCAAGTATACTGTCACAATTGACAGTATTCGCATGTAACTTCTATCTGAAAAGTGCTTTCTTTATCTGAAATTAAGAGCCATCTGTTTTAATTTGTTTCCTACAATTCAGGTCAAAGCTACTGCAGAAAATGTTAATGAAGCTGTTCGAGAACTTCCCGATGCCAACTCGGTAAGGTATCTCTTCTTGTCTGATTTTTTTCTCCAAATAGTTGCATTTGCATTCTGACCTGGACACGTTTCTTTGTAATTCGAATTATTCGACTTACCTCAAACTAATCCCATTAATTTAAAACATTATTTTACAGAGACCTGAGGATTTGTGGGCAATTCATTCAGAGCCTGTTTATCCGAAGCCTCACAGTAGAGGTTCTCGTGCATGGGCAGCAATACAAAAGGTTTAATTTCTCCTATATGTAGATACATGATCTCCTTGTTCTTTGTTTAGAAAGAGGGATGAAGTCGTGATTTCTGTTTGAAAATTGCGCGACCGAACCCAAACCATGCAACCGTGATAATAATTATCCTTGACATATCTAATGTCACAATTTTTTTATTTGATTGACACTTCGTTTCTTCTGGCATTTAGATTACCGCTTCTGGGGAAAAAATTTGCCTGGATCATTTTAAGCCCATAAGACCGCTGGGTTGTGGTGATACTGGCAGGTATGACTATCACCTTGATCACTTGTACCGTTTTTTTTTTCAATAGTTTGTGCAAAAGAATAACCAATATTTACTTAAGAGTTGTGTGTATATACAAAGATACTATATTTCTTTTGCACTTCGCTTCTTTTGTTTGTTGGGTTTATTTAGAGTTTTATCGTACAATGCCACCAACATCTAGCTGTAGTTTACTGGACATTTTAGCTTTTTGCAGTGTTCATTTGGTGGAGCTGAAAGGCACAGGAGAATTGTTTGCTATGAAGGCGATGGAAAAATCTGTTATGTTGAATCGTAATAAGGTTAATACATTGAATATAATGGTTTCTTAAGCTCCCTTGTCTTTACTTACCCAAACTATCTATTTCTGCTTAATTCACACGTCTGTCAAATACTTTTCTAATGTTTCACAGGTACATCGTGCATGCATTGAAAGGGAGGTTATCGCGTACCTAGACCATCCCTTCCTTCCGACTCTATATGCTTCTTTCCAGGTCTACACAATCACTGAACTGCCATTACTTTAAACCTCGCACTATGTAGTTTATATAGCTTCATTCTTGTAGGAGTAAAAAGAAAAAAAAAAAAAAAGGTCAATTATGAATATTTGTTCAAGTTCAGTTCAAAATTCGACCATATCGTTTATCTTGTATGATTGTATTGACGGTTTTGAGTATACTAATGCATTTCTATTTGCTCAGACTTCGACACACGTTTGTTTGATAACGGACTTTTGCCCTGGCGGAGAGTTATTTGGCTTACTTGACAAGCAACCCATGAAAATCTTCAAGGAGGAATCTGCAAGGTATGTTGTCAACTAAACACTTTGCCATATAAAACAATCTGATTTAAACTTATGGTCCGACCAATTTACTTTCCTAAACTAAATGGATTATATTTGTTTGGAGTACAAAATAGGCCTTTTCTTCTGTGTTATTGTCAACAACTGATATTGTCAAAATCTGTGTTATATGGGAGTCCTCATACACTCACACTTTTTCCCGATGATTTAAAATCCTTGAGACCTGAATTTGACCTTGAGCCAAAACTGTTAATCATTTGCCATTTTTTCATAATTGTGTATTGATTATGTTGCTGCCACCAGATTTTATGCAGCTGAAGTTGTAATTGGATTGGAGTATGTTCACTGTTTAGGTAATGGTCAACATTTTCAATTTGCTCACTTCGTTATTTTCATGGGTAGCTTTCTCTTTAAGCATTTCTTTCTATGTTTTAGCCACGAAAACTTCTTTTATAGTGCTCGTGAAGTTTTGAACTACAGTATAATAGCTTAGGGAATCTTACTTTTTTTGGCTCCTCAAAACCTTTGCCTGTCCTGACTCAAAAAAGCTAAGGGACTAAGGGTATATTCATATAAACATCCTTAGGAAACTTACAGCAAAATTCATAATATATGGTGGTTGTTTGCGAAAGTTCAAAAGTTAAATCTTATATTCAGCAGAAACTCAGAAAGTCATTTCTTGCCATCCTAGTTCTATTCTACATCGTATAATCCTCATCTTACTTTATAAAAAGCTTAATAAGATCACAAAACATTTTATTTTATGCCATTATGGTATCCAAAGTCCAAACTGGCCACAGTTATCGTTAGTGTATGTTGGGATCCTGTATAACACTTTCCCTAAGATTTTCTGATTAATACCTGACGGGTAAGCGGGTATATAGTTCTTATGGAGAAAATGTTTTGACAATTATGGCTCTATTTAATGTGAAATAATATGAATATAGACACTTTTTCATGCAACTTGGATTAACAAGTTTCGATAATAACATGGAGCAGGTATCATCTACCGTGACCTAAAGCCTGAAAACATACTGCTGCAGAAAAATGGACATATTGTTTTGGCTGATTTTGACCTCTCATTTTTGACAGCCTGCAAACCACAAGTACGTATCAGCTCTCTCATTGGTTTCTTCTTTGTATAGTGAATGGATCTCGGTTATACCATGATGCCTGAACAATTTCGTCAGATTTATTTCATTCATATCCATTGAAATTCAGATTTGATATATTTCCATTTTTCCTTTCCTTTTTTCCCTATTTTTTCGTTTTTATTTTTTTAATTATTTGACCTGCCAATTCGCAGTTTCAAACGATGATTCGTGTTATTGTCCTTCATATTTTATTAACTTTGTTTGTTTGTAGGTATTAAAGCCTCCCCAACTGAAGAAAAGACGATCAAGGAGCCAACCACCGCCAATTTTTGTTGCAGAACCAGTGACTCAATCTAACTCTTTTGTTGGAACGGAAGAGTATATTGCTCCTGTATGTTTTATACCCATCTTTACGTTAAATTTGACATTTTTCTACCATTTATGCCTTCTTAAACCTACAAAATGATAATAAACCCCACGCAGACGACTTTTTGAGCACAACTTTGGATTGTATTTTAACTTGCTCCTTCTATTTGGTTCTCTGACGTGTGCTTTGTGTTTTAGGAAATTATCACCGGAGCAGGCCATAGTAGTGCTATTGACTGGTGGGCTTTAGGTTAGTAATTCTACTAAAAACTGAAGTATCAGAAATATTAGGGCTCTTTTGTCAATTGTAGTTATTGTGTGCGCTGAGAAGAAAATTTATAATCATGTTTGCTATGAGATAGACGGATAGCATTATAAATGGCTAAAGAGATGCACATATAAAAGAGAGATATATTGCAGATGTTGGATTAACTGTACCAAGGATGTGAAGAATGAGAAAAACAAAGTGAAAATTATAGCAGCAAATGAATTTCTAAAATGAACATCAAATTAAAAACCACCTCTACCGGAGTGCTGAAATAATTATAAACCTGAATTCGTGAATTAATCATATCAGAGTGCATAATCCATAATGTGCATATGAATGACCTGTGGGTTTTTATCTAATAGTTCTGTAATTCTCCTCCCTTAGGCATTTTGCTCTATGAGATGTTATATGGACGTACACCTTTTCGGGGAAAGAACAGACAAAAGACGTTTGCAAACATCTTACACAAAGACCTTACATTCCCGAGTAGCATTCCAGTAAGAAGTTCATGCTCTTATTTTGTGATTGATGTGCAGTATTTTGTGTTCCTGTATCACAAAAACCTGTATGAAACAGTCTTATATGTGAGACCAACCCCAGATCCTTGCGTATTTTATGGGTTGGTCTCACATTTTGGACCGTCCCATATAAAACTCATTGCTCATGTGTACCTGATATTGTAGGTAAGTCTTGCAGCGAGACAGTTAATCCATGCTTTACTACACCGAGATCCTGCAAGTAGATTGGGGTCCAAAGGCGGAGCCAATGAAATAAAAGAACATCCCTTTTTCCGGGGAATAAATTGGCCTCTAATTCGTTGCATGGTATAGCATCTCCTACAAAAATTGCAGAAAACTATATCAGGTTGTGGAAGCTGAAATCTCAGATGAGAAGTTGACATTGTTTACTTTGTGATTTCAGAGTGCACCGGAGTTGGATGTGCCAATTCAATTTATTGAAAAAGATCCAAACGCAAAAGAAATCAATTGGGATGACGATGGTGTCCTTGACGCACCTATGGACATGTTCTAAGGTTAGTCCTCTTTTGACTTATGGTTAGCTTTCTTCCATATAAACCAACAACAAACAAGAACGCTATCTTATGTGTCAAAGGCTCTTTGCTGATGTTGGCGTAAGGGGAGCAGCGCTAAAACAAAAATTGGATAACTCATAATTAGACGGGAAAACTTGCCCGACCCAACACCCAAATAGAATAATTCAAAAATCACCAATTTCAAATAGACTCATTTCAATTCATGTTAGACCGAAACTTCATTGTACCCGCCCGTTAGTAGCGACCGTATTCGAAATGACCTGACATGGTGGTGGAGAAACAAACCGATCCAAAGCGACCACAAATGACTTAAGAGTTTACGTATTCGTATATGTACATAAAAAGTGTCAAAACATTGAAAAACACAATTCCTAATTCAAGGCTGCATCACCCAATCTGTAACCACTCGACCCATTCTTCGAATGATCCCATAGTAATTTAGATGGTATAGAAATAACCAAACCCAATCCAAAGTACATCATAATTCAAAAATGACCTGTGCCAGATGTGGATGAACCGTTTGCTATGTCTACTCAAACTGATATCATCGAGAATTCTTGGATAGTTTCACTTAAAAATCTAAGGAAAGTGAAAATGAAACAAGGTATTCAATTATTCAAGGATGCTCACAAGACCAAAGAGATCTAGCACAAAGGTTGCTTGGATAACCATTTACATGAGTTAACTTGTTTCGTATACCTGACTGCAGGAGTTCTAATTGTTAAGCAGCACCGGTCCATAGGCTTTCTACTCACAGTCAGAGAAGAACGATTGCAACATTTGTAGGCCTTTGTACATAGAGATCATATATTGGTGCGAAATGAGGCAATTATGGAGAAGTTTTGTGATCATGGAAATTATGACTATTGCAGAAGGCGAGTGGTTGATCAGATTTGAGTTGCAAGTTGTAGTACATATTCTGGGTGTCCCTAAATCTCATCTCTTTCTGGGCACATATCCGAGAAGTATATTCAAGTTGCTTGTATTATTTCCGAGAAGTATATTCAAGTTGCTTGTATTATTTGTGAAGTGATACTCCGACAATGTACAGTTACAGAACCATTGTTGCAAATCTGATTAACTACGTGATCTTGCTTAACTTTGTATCCAGCATTTTTATACAAGTCATTCACTAGTTTTAGGACCCTCGAACATTCAAGGAATCAGTGACTATTGCACGGTTTAGTGATGTTTTACGAGATCTGCTAAATGGGACATGGTTGAAAAGAAAAAGACTATCAGGAAAGTATTAACTTGATCCATTTGTCAGGTCTACTTTGAATAGATAAGGAACGTAGAAACACGTCTACAAGCACAAACAATAAAACAATCACGATAAGAAATAATTATTATCCGGGTAAGATGAGTGATTTTAAAAAACTACTACAACAGACCACAACTATTATTGTTTTTCGAGCCCCTAAGATTATGATTAAACTTCACCACCAGAGAACCCAGCCAGCCATCCAAGGCTATACCGCTACTTTGTGGCCTGTGCAATGATATTACTGATGGAGCCTTCTTGCTCTTTTGCAGCCTCGACCAGTGAATCCTACAAATCAGATTACAACATCAACGTATTTTCAGAGTTACAGAGCATTAGTCCCAGACTCGCAGTCACAATCAGGTCAATACAATACCTGTGCAGCAATGAGTCGGGCAACAGTTTTCTTGCTTGATTCTTGCAGCTCACCAGCAATTAAGATCTCGTCAAGTATATAATACGCCTTTCATTGCCATATCACAAAAACATGACAGGAATTATAGATGGCATAGCCAAATATATTATATTAACGATAAATCAAAGATATTTCCAGGTCATACACATACCTTGTGGAAATTGAAGATCAAGTCTAGTTCGCAGACCTGAACAGGTGCAGTGAGTTATGATTCAAGCATAATTTCCAAAACTAACAATATGAGCGACACTTTGAAAGATGGCGAAAATCATTGTCAAAAGAAGGAAAATGCAGATGGTGGAAAGTACGCACACTGCCAAAATAGCGGTCTAGAGTCTCAACAAAATGATGGATGATTTCAAGGACCTCTAGTTCATTGTCTTCCTGGTCAATACACATGCAGAAATACAAACTTGCATACCTGCATTAATCAGATAATCAGCATATAAAAACATACGTATCTGGTCACATATAAGATAGTGAAACATCAACCTGTAACTGATTCAGCCATTAGGAAACATCATTTGCACAAGCTCGCATGTCGAGAAGTCCCTTAAAAGGAACTCAGGAAATTCTAGGGGTAGAAAGAGTGGCGTTAAAAATACATATCAAACGCTGAATACTTGAACATGTAGATAAAAAAGGTGATATACGACACAACAATATAATGAATGGATGCATCACAAATGTGCAGCTGTGTATATTAATGGGAGCCCCTAACACCACATGGGTTATGTCCACTTCCATGGATAAAAGGTCTGACACGGGGTAATGCATGTGCCTTGTAGCATTATCATTACCTATACTTCAACAACAACATCAGAGCCTTAATCCCAAAATGATTTGGGGTCGGCTGACATGAATCATTCTTTCGAACCGTCCATGGGTGAACGCACGCCTCNNAAAGGGAAGATGAAAAACAAAAAGGCATAACGAAATGTAATGGAAAGTCAAGGTAAACTTAGGGGTTTTAAAAATCGAATTCCGTCTTTCTTTTATAAAAACTTAAAATTTAAAAATCATTACCTATACTTCATTCAGAAAAATCTGCTGAACCCAATCAAGAAAGCTATTATGATTTATAAGAATATAGTAGCGAAAGCCCTTGATCAGCTCCTCCAATAGAGCTTATAGCAAATAAGAGACTCATGAAATATGAAGTGCATATATGATTACTAGCCACCTAAAAAAAACTCTTTCAGAATATACTGTATACTAAAAATCATTAAGTTATAGGGAAAGAGATAGAAAATGCGGCGAGACTAAAAGCAGCCACCATTAACAAGGTCTATGAAAGCTAACAATTTGAGAGGCATAAGAAAAGGGAAAAAATATGGAGTGACTTGTGATATGCCTATTATGAATAGCTACCGACTATACATCCATATATATTCCATATGACTAAGAATACACATTTGACCAAAAATAAAAGCCAACAGAAAAGGTCCTGAGACCATCATGAGATTGAGCTATAAATTGCGTTGATGATAGAGATATGTAAAACTTAATTCATCGCAGAAATTTAGCATCTCCATCATCCAATATATTTTCGATCATTAACATTGTGTTGGTTGACTACGTGAGTGGGTAAAGCTTGGACATGGAGTTGGAGGCTTGGGGAATCAGAGGTCACAACTCACAAGTTCCAGTGGCACCAGAGGCACTTCAAAGGCAGGTCTCCTTACCTTCATGGCTCAGCCTCTACCAACACCAAAAGCTTAGACTGCCACCATGGTAGTAGGCAACGAGTCTAGGGAACCCACATAAAAAGAAAACCACAAACACTAAGAGCTTGCAGTTAGCTCTTTTGATCTAATAGATAAAACAAAGAGACTTATGCTGCTATAGTACCCTACCCTAGCTATGTTCTTCAATCAATAACCTCTCAACAGACCCTATCAAGACTTCATCTGTCACGCTCTATATATGCATTCTAATTGAACCCCTCAACAATCGTTCTTAAGCGACTTATAGTTTTAGACCTTAATGTACATACAACCTCTATACTTCGTGAAAGCACTAGGAAAAGCTATGCCTTCATATCGGAGAATACCGCATATAAAGCAAGTGTGGAAAGGAAGCAACAAATATATACCCCCTAGATATATATACTCACTCCATCACACCTATAGTGTTGTCATTTGACTTTAATGGTCAAATGATGTCGACTTTGACTGATATTTCCTCGATATCACAATACCTACAACCTACCTTTAAAAAAAAATCTTCTATATTACAATACTAACAACCTTTTAAAAAAGATAATTTGAAGATAATTATTTTGATAAATCCAACATGAAATACTCAAGATTTTATCTATACATATTTTAAAAAACTAATGGTCACAATTGGCATTGGTTGACCATCAAAGTCAATTGAGAGAGATTTTTAAAGGGTAACATACAAACACCGAGTTTCCTTTACATCGCAATCATAGAAAACATTGCACAAACAGAAGAATCAGCATTGCCAAGTTTTTCAGTAGCATAACACCTAGTTGTTAACTTGTTATAATAGAGAGACCAAAAATCAAGAATACCAACTATTAAACCTAAAATAAGCATAATTGTCCATCTGCTAATGCATAGAAGATATAAAAAGAGTACCTTCTGTAGACAACTTTGAGTCCTCTCCAATCAACAAAGTTACAAAGCTTTGGTCCGCGAGAGAGTATCAGTCCACTAAGCTCACGGAGAACCTTCATAGGCAACTTGTTATAATCTTATCATGATAGACAGTTCATTGAAATGAAAGACGCCAATTAGCTCGGTTCAGAATAATTACCTTTGTCCTCTCTTTTTGTGCATACGGAGAGTACCATTTTGTCAATCTCACTTTTCCTTGTCGGTTAATTAGAATCACAAACTGAATCTGGAATCACAATCAATATGTTAACATCAGCAAAACCTAGGTCACTTTCACGCCTCACTTTTGACACTCCAACGTTCTGACTTCTGACGCCCCAATATGTCGTTTTGGCTCAAAATCACCCAAAACCAGGAAACATCTTTCAGAATATAGCAATGTCCGAAACTCTAACATCATCTCATGTGCGACACTTGCAGAGCAAAACAATGTCGTTACAACTGCATTAACATTCAATGCAATAGGACTGAACAGTCAAGTATCAAAGATATAATCATTCAATCAATCAGGCAAACCAATCCATAAATTTAGGGTAATTCAACTTAAAGTGACAATAATCTTAGCTAATCGAGCAATTTCTATGAGCTGAATACGGAACAAAACAGAACCTCAATTAATACTCCCTCCGTCCCGGTTATTTGTTGTCCTGTTCCATTTTGGGTGTCTCAAACAATTGTTGTCCTTTCTATTTTAGGATTGCATTTGATGAGCAATTTGATCATTCACTCAAATGACAGGGACGGAAGGAGTAATTATCGTATT
Source organism: Silene latifolia subsp. alba (assembly GCA_001412135.1). Classification (NCBI taxonomy): domain Eukaryota; kingdom Viridiplantae; phylum Streptophyta; class Magnoliopsida; order Caryophyllales; family Caryophyllaceae; genus Silene; species Silene latifolia. The sequence goes on from LHUT01003906.1 coordinate 13,726, forward strand.
TTTGGTCGACAATGTACAATTGGATGATCAGAACAAATCAAAATTACGAAATTGGGGAAATTATAACGTCAATACACAATACATTCGCCAACGTTGAACAACAACATTACGAAAATGAACGATATTTCGCATCATAGCGCAATAATCGTAAGAAAAATCAACGAATTTAGAAATTTCTCAACAACATAAACCTAGTAATGGAGTTTAAATTCGCAGAAAAAAGAGCAAAATATACAACAATTCTAACAAATACATGAATTTAATAAAATTATTGAAAATAATAACCAGCAATGAATAATCAAGGATAGATCAATCAACCAAGGAATGTGAGTGTAGTTATTACCATTTTGGGAAATTCCAAGGAGAGAGGAAATACGATGGAGGCAATTCTGTAGAACAACAATCTACCTAATCTAGGTATTATTTTGGGAAATTACCATTTTAGGTATTATTTTTTTTTTGGGCGTTGACCAGGAGTATTCCTACCGGCAATCTCCTTCGGGGTACTGAAGACAATTTAATGGGTTGACACTTTTCAAGTTTGACTTTTTCATTCGCAAGAGTAAGGAATCAAACTCTGACCACTTGTTTAAGAGATGAGAGTTCTTACCACTCACACCAGCCAACTTTGGTAATCTACATATTATAAAAACAAACTTTTTTAAAAAAAATTACCGGGTATTTGTAAAAAGAGTATCTTAGATTATTTGTTGTTTTTAAGTACTTTTGTTTTCTTTATTTTTGTTCAATAACTACCTATGCCAAGAGTATAGTCATATTTGGTCAATTTTTCGGTATTAATCTATCTCATAAGACTTTGTTTTTTATTTAGTCTTACGTAGGGCCAATTTCGGAGAAGTCAAGATTTATTTACACTCTACTTTAGTGAATGTTTGTAGTGATTATTTAAGAATATAAAGATAAGTTGTTTCTAGTGATTATTGGAGAATATAAAGATAAGTTTTGCTTGTCTGAAGTTAAATTGCAAGTTGGTCGTAGTTGATAATTGTTGTCTGATGTTAACAGAGTCATGTGGGATACGTTAATGTCGTTAAACTGGCCAAATATTTTCAGATTGTCAGCATATGTAGTTATTGAACAAAAATAAAGAANNNNAAGCAAAAAAAAATAATAATAATATAAGATAGTGTTTTGACAAATCCCTTAAATATAAAGTAGTTTTTTTTTACCAAAAAAAAACCTTTCTTTTATCAAATTTGTTTATTTATCTAAAGCAGGCCGTATACAATACCAATTTTCTTTATGTTCAA
>LHUT01003907.1:0-14994 GCA_001412135.1 Silene latifolia subsp. alba
CAAACTAGCTACATTCCCGCTCCAAATTCACTCTTCCTCCAAATGCATGCTAAAAGGATGGTAAAAGGCTTGATTTCACTACTTTCTGGTTCATTCCTGCAAATAAGACAAAATAACCCAAAGTAGCATATTCGGGGCATTTCGTAGCATAAAACTACGATAAAAGCATGGAAATACGTGCATAAAATAGGCTAAAAAGACTATATAAAATGCACGTATCATAAAGCTCCTCCCAAAGCCAGGTAGTAAATCATCATTATCCAACTTTCAGCCCAGACCTTCTTTTTTGGTTACAAGTCGAGTCGGACTTATGGTGGTCGACTGGTAGTTAAGACGCGTACGGGTTGAGTGCGGCGACCTAGTGCAGTGAAGGGTTGTGGTGGCGTCAACTTGTAGTGTCACAGGCGTACGGGTCAACGTGGGTATGGGCGTGTGAAGGGGTTGTCGCCGGCGCTAGAGGGTGGGGGGAGGATGCCGAAGCAGGGAGTGTGGTGGGAGATGCCGGTGAAATTGTTTCTTAGATTTGTTTTTTTTTCTCTTGTTTCTCTCACTTGTTTCAATCTTGGTGGGGTGAGAAATGAAAAGGGTACATTTGGAATAAGGGGAAAAGTGTGCGGGATTTGAGTAAAATGATGTCCGAGATTTAACACGTCCCTTGTATTTTAATGTCAAATCATTACATGATATACTAACATTATAGTGTTATTTTTAACAGTAAAGTAAAAATAGTTTAAGACAAAAATAACTTAACTTTAAAGTGTCTTTTGATGGTAGTAAATTTTCACTTTCTACCTCTTACTAAGATTATATTTAATACGTAGTACATTATAACATTAAACTGCAAGTACAGTTAATTTTTGCAATTAATTTGATAAGAAAGTCCATATATAAAACAAATCTAAAAAATATCGTGTTGTAGCACAAGAACTGTACTAGTTCAAAACAATGGATTATATTTTCCCCTCCAAAAACAGAATTTAAAATTGGAAATAATCTGCTCATTTCCATAAAAGCTTAATATTTTTCCTAATCTGAAACGCTAATCGTTTGGCGCCAAAAGACACTTATAGAGAAATTCAAAACATTAATTTACCCTCCAAAACCGAAATTAAATTTGAAAGTACTACCCTCATATACAGAAAAATCTGTTCATTTTATAATTTCAAACTTTAATTGTTTTGCGCCAAAAGGTACTTAAACATGTATGTGCCCTATCTTTTGCATCCAAAATTTAATATTAAAATTTCTTTGCGCAAAAAAAAGAAACTCCTACGAACATTTGAAAACTAACAGCCACTCATATATAATCGTTATGTCACTCCATTAAAGTGCACAAAATTATACACAAATTATCATTATGGATCCACCTTCATCTGATCATGGTCAAAAGAAAAGAAAAGACATTCAAGGAGAAACGAATCAAGGTAATCCTGCTTTTAAAATTTAGATCAAATGCGATATTATATCCATGTGGTTTGGTTATCTATGAGTTCTCTCATATTACTATATTTGTCTATTATTGATTATGCGGGTGCATAAGACATACATCGTTCTGCCACACCTATGGCAGACATAGGTAACCCGAGACAGAGTAGCCATAATCATATTCAAAACTTAGTGAACTCGAAAGGTGAAAGACTATATTTTCTATTTAATTTGCATGAGAATTATTGTATATCTGAATCTTAAAAATGTAGCATCATCATAAGCCATCTAAATAAAGATAATTTACGAAAGATAGGTGCATATATATGACATTTGCCTATTGACTAACCATGTTCGTGTGTAATAATATTAACTACTGAGCAGATATTTAATCAACATATCCAACTCAACAAGTCGCTTGCAACTTGGACACACACCTCAATAGTAGTTCTAAAAGTAGAAGTAAAGGAAAAGCTATTATTTCTGAAAACCCTCAAGGTATTTAACAAATTGCCAACTTATATATTATTGTGAACAAAGACCTTTAACCTAAATCTCTATTGATTTTCAATATTTTTCTCTTTTCATATTCTATCGTGTGCTTATGACGACATACACAGGTTTTGGAAACAGGTGTCACATTGCCACACCTCTGACAAACAGGTGTTTATGACGACATTGCCACACCTCTAACAAATTTCACATTGCCACACAAGAGGTGAAAGAATATAAAGTTCTCATTTACGTCCTATAGAATTATGTCCTAAATCTCTATATGTCTGTTTTAATTTACCCTTCCCATATTGTGCCTGTCTTTAAATATATTCACAAATACTTTAGCCAGGATATCCTATCATTTTACGTAAAAGTTTATTATGCTAGGTGCATATGATATTATTTAAATGACTAACAATATTCATATGGTCTTATTTGTGTAACAAATAAGCAGATAATTCACTAACATTTCCGACTCAACAAATTTTAACCAACAACGACTCGAAGCGCAATAATAAGAGTAAGCGTAAAGACAAAGGAAAAGCTCCCATGACTGAAAACAATCAAGGTATTCGTGATTAATCTCACATCTATACTATTATGATCACATACTTTTAACTAATTGTTATTTTTACCATATATTCAACATTTATTGTGTTATATAACCCATCTTACACGTCAAACCTATTGGACAATCAATATTACAGCTAAGCAAATACAATGAGATGGAAAGAAAATTAGTCCTTGGTTTGATGTTAATATAACTTACCTTTTCACCGAAAGAAAAATCTTCATGCAGTTTCTCATGAGCATAAACTAGACAAGTTAAGGACTATAGCGATGAAAGCATAATTGCTCAAAGGATAATAGATTTATCTGTAACTAGACTATACATCTGATATTCTGATGTACTATAACTGATGGTGTAATTTTTTAGCTTTATAATAAAGTTAGTTTATGAGTTTCCTCACTTAAACATTAAGCTCCAAAAATTACAATACAACTTAAAAACATTACATATGTTCCGAATGTAACTTATAAACAAAATGTAATTTACAATTGTAGTTTAGTTAAATTTGCGTTTCGACGTCAAAAAAAATAAAAATGTAACTTATAAACTTAAAAAAAAAACTCGAAAAAATAGGATTATTTAATGAAAATAATCCAAACTAAGTTCCCCTTCCCCCATTTAATCCAACCTATTAATTATCCCATGTTATTCATTATGTTATTCACTAAACATGTTACTTATATAAAGTGTTTTTTAATTGTAGTTCTGATTCACTGCCTCGAAAAACCGAGATGGTAACATCTCCCAATTACTTTGGTCGAGTAAGAAGAGGGTGTTTCAAAGTCATTTTGTGTAAATTGAGTTTCAATTAGGACAAAATGGAGTATTATTTTGCCAAATAAATTAAAGAAAGTTGGTAGTGTGAATGAAACAAAATGGAATAGTGGTAGTGTGGAGTTGAATGGAGGGTGTGTCATTTAACTTATTTTGATACCTTGAATAGACAATCTAAACATGTCATCCTTAGAAATAAAAAAATAAAAGAAATAAAAATAAAATCATTAAAGCAATAACACCGGCTACATCCTCTTCAGTCTTCAGTCTTCATCCCCTTCAATCTTCAATCTTCAATCTTCATCCCTCATCTTCTCCTCACCAAACATGTAAACACTAAAAATCATAGCCACGATAAACTAAGTAGAAGACGGTGATGGAGAAGGAGAAAAAGCAAGGAAGACTGTAAAAAGGCAAAAATTAGAACAATAGTATAAATAAAGAACTTTTTCCAGCTTTGAAGAAAGAAAATGGGTTTTTAAGTATGAGATAATGTCATTGATGTTGTTGTTAGTATTAAAGTGAAGACAACACCCTTTTTTTAATTATTAGGCAGTGGTGGAGCTAGGGGGGCTAGCAGGGACCATCGCCCTCCTGGCAGTTGAGATTTTCGAAGTTTTTAGTTAAATTTTTCGAATTTTCTTCGACCGTGTCTTATATTATTACTCTTCCGCCCCCCTTAAAATCTCCCTTCCCCCCCTCCCACTCCCCAACTCAAATCCAGGCTCCGTCACTATTATCAGGGGAAATCTCGTAAAAATAATGGAGAAGGTAATTGAGGGGGTAAAAATGGAAAATAAAAAGAAGAGAGAAGAAGAAAGAACCAAGAAGATGAAAGAAGAAGTCTTAAATTAAGAAGGAAGGGTAAAAAAATGAGGAAACCTGCTAATTAGAAATCTTTACCAGCTGTAACAAGTTAACATAAGGGTAGGTGTATAATAAGTTAAATGATAGTAAAGATTAGATTAATATGGGATAATCAATAGATTGGATTAAATGGAAAAATAGAGGTTTAGTTTGGATTATTTTCATTAAATAACCCAAAAAAAAAATACACATAAACTCAACTATAAATCATCGAAGTATGTTTTTTTTCCTAGATTTATGGGAATGATTGAACTAATTGTCTCAAACAAGTTAGTAGGTACCACTTACCAGTCTTATAAACTCTGTTTCTCAATTGTTCCCGAATGGTTTTTCTTGTGAGAGGAGGCGTAAAGTTAATACTTCGTACATAACAAATAGTACTTAGGATTTATATACTTAGCACCAAATATCCGACTTAATATATCAAAATTTGCGTTTCGACGTCAAAAAAAATAAAAATGTAACTTATAAACTTTAAAAAAACTCGAAAAAATAGGATTATTTAATGACAATAATCCAAACTAAGTTCCCCTTCCCCCATTTAATCCAACCTTAATTATCCCATGTTATTCATTATGTTATTCACTAAACATGTTACAAATATAAAGTGTTTTTTAATTGTAGTTCTGATTCACTGCCTCGGAAAACCGAGATGGTAACATCTCCCAATTACTTTGGTCGAGTAAGAAGAGGGTGTTTCAAAGTCATTTTGTGTAAATTGAGTTTCAATTAGGACAAAATGGAGTATTATTTTGCCAAATAAATTAAAGAAAGTTGGTAGTGTGAAGTTGAATGAAACAAAATGGAATAGTGGTAGTGTGGAGTTGAATGGAGGGTGTATCATTTAACTTATTTTGATGCCTTGAATAGGCAATCTAAACAGGTTATCCTTAGAAATAAAAAAATAAAAGAAATAAAAATAAAATCATTAAAGCAATAACACCGGCTACATCCTCTTCAGTCTTCAGTCTTCATCCCTTTCAAGTATATCCTCTTCAGTCTTCAGTCTTCATCCTCTTCAGTCTTCAGTCTTCATCCCTTTCAAGTATAACAAATAGTACTTAGGATTTATATACTTTAGATAAATTAGCACCACATTTCCGACTTAATATATCAAAATCCCCCCTACTACTAAGAGAATAAAATTCTCTTAGTATTTTCCCGCTCAAGTATTTTTCCACTTTGATGGGCCTTCCTTATGGATTATAAACAGCACAAAGCACGTTCTAAGTTGGGTCTCGACTTAAACTAATTGATTTTGCATTGATTTGNGCTGTAGCACGAGGTCTATACTAGTCAATAGTAATTGTGTCTCATCCTATAAACTATACTTTTTAAATTATTATTTTTATTATTTATACTTTTTTAACATTAAAACTTCGACCTCAAATACTCAAACGGAAATCTTCAATAGTTTTCTTGCTTTAAAACAAAATAAACTTATGATTGGTCCTTTTCGTTTGAAGAGATGAAACATTACTCTCATGTAGTCTCTTTATGATGGCCAAAAAAATAAGCAACCTTACATATCATTGTCATAAATTCCTCTTCGTCATTAAAAAAAAATAAAAAAAAGTTGTACGGACATCTTCATACCATGATAGCCATTTCATTGGGACAATTATAACTAAATTATAATCATAACATACAACGATTTTACAGGGAAACAAATAAAATTCGTCGAGGCCTATCAATTACTTGGCCAAAAGAGAGCTAGCATAGTACACAACAACCAAGCCATCTTTGCACAAAATCTGAAATAGACCATCTTTGCTACCCCTTGACCGGACCGCCTAATGCCGGAAGCGCAAACTTGTGAGTGGTCAGACCTCAGATGGTTGGGTGTATGAGATAGAGATCAAGTCCGACCTAAGCTCCTCCGCTTTGTCTCCTCTCGTCACAGAAGCGCCGTCACTCACGTGACCGTTAGGCACCTGTTTACCGGACTTGGACTCGAGAAAATTGTGAGGAAGACACTCGGAAATTTGAATAAGCAATTCTCTTGTTTGTTCCAAAGACACCTCTTTGCCTACACCCGGCTTTATATCCATGCACTTCTGAATTTATCTTCCTATTAGCAAAACCGTCAGAAAATTAAACAACGCACAACTCTTCAACACCTCATAGATAGAAGAACACACCAAAGCATTTGGGATACGCACGTTGCAGAACTTACAGAATTTTTTTTTTTTTAGAAAAAAAAAAAAAACATATAGCACCGTCTTAACTCAAAATAACAAGTCTTCATTCAAAAAAACATTAAATCACGAAATATAATTCGAACCCAGAAAATTCCCAAGGATGGATTCATTAATAATATGATTGCAGCATGAATGCATGAATAAAATTAGAAGAACAGGAGAAAAAGAAAAGGTAGACGCACCTTATTGCTTGTATCTTTGGTTTAATCAACCGTACACTAAACCGTCCACAAAATAGCCTTTCATTTATAAGGACGTCCTTCCTAATTTCCCTTTCTCTTTTGTAATTACTTTTTCTAAACGACTTTAGATGATTTCATCCTTACACAAGAATTCTCTAGACTTTGTCTAATTTATGTCACCACCTAAAATAATGACGTACGGGACACCATCCACTTAACTACGACGACTCTTAAATATACGATAAGATTTCCACATGCATCATGAATACCACTTCTCATAATATTCCTAAACCGTAGTGATTATTAATTAATGAAGGGCTTTCCGAAATCATAAATTAAATCAAATTACATCGTGTATTTGGTAGAGAACCCGAAAGTAGAGAATCTAGAAAAGCTCAGTAAAGATGATCACTGACTTGTCTACCAAGATTTGGACATAAGAAAGAAAAGAATGTAGCAATTTTCGTCCGTCAAGAAAAGAATATAGCGTTTCTCAGTTACGCCAGCCATGCGGTTGTCGCTTGACCTCGAAAGAAGACCCGTCGATGAGCATGTCCTGAGCATCAGCTTCCATGCCCAGCTTCGACAGGGCCAAGGCCTGTAAATAAAAGGCCGTCGGCCACTCTGGTATGCACACCTGCGCCTGCATTGCATCTCTAAGTGCCAGTTCCGGTTGCCCGATCATCAAGTAACATAAGGCCCTCCTTGCAAACACTGTTGCTGACGCAACCGGCATCATACCCACCAGCTGTCAAGGTCCACACACAAGCATGAGTTAATGAGTTAATGGGCTAATGGACAACCATTTCTTCAGATGGTGAAAGTAGACCTAGCAAATAAGTCGTTCGAGTCTGGTCTGTTCAATTTGGGCGCGTGTGCAATCAGGTTGGGTCATTTGGTTAAGAGTTGTGTTACTGTCAATTAATCGGGTAAATTAAGAGTAAGGTCTTAAGGGTCAGGTTAGGGATATCAAAATTCGGCCGAGACAAAGTCAATTCGGGTTTTAGGTTATCTGCTCAGGGATCCGGCTCGGGCACGGGTCAATACCGGTCAGGTTAGTCTGATCTATCCAGACAAAAGGAGAAGAGCGTAAATACGTACCTTTGAGTAATATTCTACGGCATTCTTGAAATCCTTATCTCTGAATGAGATATCTCCAGATTTCTTGGTGTTTAGCATGTCCTGAACTTGTTGTGTCCATTCTTGAAAAGAAAGCTACCAAGATTGCAAATATGGGAGATGGAAATGAGCGTCATATACCACATTGGTTGCATTCTCAAACACTTCATTTTAGGCCTAACGTAAGACACACACACACACTCACAAAAGAGTCATGACCAACACTCCATGCATTCGCGTCTAATATTTGCAACTAAATATGAATGGCATAGGCAAACTACAATGGCCAGCACCAAGGTCTGGATATTTGGCCAACAACTAGTTTAAGCAATCAAGGTATATATCGAAGACTTGTGACAATAACCCCGTCTCCTTCTATTTTAGTATAAGCACTAAGCTATGGCGCAAAAAGATTGGAACAGAGTTACTACAATTACCTAACACCAGGCCATAATTTGGCTTAACTAGAAATACTAACACATGCCTAAAACGACAGGAAAATCTGTTGTACCAAATAGTTATTCTAGCGACCAAGGTGACGCATTGTGACAGATTGGATACATTCTTGAGTAGCACCAACTAAAACTCTACATCCAATTGGCAAGAGCTCCAGGAAAAAGCGCATGAGTAGATTAGCAATTTGACTTGTAAACTAGACGCCCCATTTAGTGGCTGTTATGAACTTATGACAATATAACAAAACAAAATTTAGAATGATCATACAATTTATCCTTTGACCCAAATCTCATCACTCTTTCTTGCAAGGGATGTGAAATCATCGAAAGTCTTATATGAAAGGCTCCCACATTTAAGACCAGCCAAATCATATATTCCTCCGTTCATTAGAAAATTACTGGATTTGTCGCAAAGGCAAAATTGGCATGCATGAGTTTCTTTGGTGAAATAATTTTCCAGTAGATCAAGAGTTCCAAAATTAACAGCACGTCAAAAGCAGCATTCAGACATACAGACAAAGTTGACGACCCACCTCATTTTCAGCGCCCTCTTCATCTCTGTAACCAGTTTTAAGCAATATGTCATGCACGGCTGTGAGGTCCATTCTGGCACAAGCCTTTCCCAGGGGAGAGAGCAGTTTTGGGACTACTGCCACATTCTTTTGCAGTCCCATTAGAACATGGGACGCAACCTGAAAGCAATAATCTCTTTTAAAGGTCCGTAGTCTAAATCTTTGTACATAAATCAACTAATAAATGTTCAAAAATACCTCTTTCTGTTTTTGCAAGGGATCAACTTCTGAAAGAAGAAACTTAATATCGGGTCGATCTCGAGCTTCATACTGAAGACACTTTGATGCAAGTTCAATCATTTTAGTAGCATCATCACTTACGTACTGTCCTTCTAGTGAGGAGTCCATTAACACCAGAGCATTCTTTCCCCTTATTATGTCCAGTGCCTAAAATGTTTTTTGTAGTTAGTACTCCGTGTATGTCCAGTCAAAACGTAAGACAACATTAAGCCACCATAAGTCTAAAGCACGTGGAATTGAAAAGCAATATCGGTTAAGGATGTGGTGACAATAGTGAAACTTCAGTATCCAAATTTCGAGGATGCAACATAACTGGACGCTTTTTTCAATTCCATTTCATGTTTTCTACCGTCTATTTATCACCTTTCTTATCTTTACTTGTACATCCACTGTCTTTTATTTTAATGTTTTCCAATCCTTGTGTTCTTTCTCTGTTTTTCTTTTTTTCTTGTTCACTGATAATTTCAAACTGTTAAATGATGATTTGTGTTAGTTGACCCCAAGTCACATTGACATTAGGCTTTGTTGGTATTCGATATTTTCTCTTATGACCTTTGTTTGCAAAAACACAGGCATATGAAAAGAGTAAGCGCTAATAGACCAAAAACTATATGACAACTTTTTAACCAAGGAAAAAAATGATTAGATAAAAAAAACCAGATTACATACATGACTAGGAGGTATATGCTTCCCACTTAAAAGGTCAAGTAGAATGGTACCATAGCTGTAGACCACACTCTCCGGAATAATCCTGCCTGCAAAGTTTTGGTAGCTAACAGAATTTCAGCGGTGATTTTCAGAAGTCAGAAACACTCATTGACTCATACTGAAAATAGAAGAAACACAGTAAGGAAAAACTAAGGCACATGGATGACAATAGAAGTATAGAGCTCAAGAATCGCTAGTTCACCTTTACGCGTTTTGTCACCTACAGTTTCACTTTGAGCGTTTTACCAAATATTATCACATCATGTTCTTTCTTACTTTCTTACATCATTACATCAAGGATTTTCTCACTCAATATGTGAAGTTTCAATAAGAGCCATGTGAAATACACAAAAGTTGACTGACAACCGAAGTAATGGAGAAATTCTTAAGCACACCGAATATAATATGAAATCATACACCACAGGCCTCAGCCAACATTATCAGTCTCTATGAAAAAACTCAGATTTTGCTTTTATAGGTCTAGTTATTTCACCACCGGGTGTACTATTTCGAAATTATGCGTGAAATTGCATAAACTAGATTACACATAACTACATAAGAGGTAAATTATCCCTGAAACTATTTTTCATGAAAGATCCAATACCGCAAAAAGATTTATTTGAAGAACTGTTTCTGTAAGTTAAAGTTCTCTCATTGGCTAGCTTGTAGATTGCAAGATTGTTGAGAGGTGCTATTAGACAAGAGTACACGGTTAATAATCTGCACGCCATACTTCATTGTTTCTATATAGATTTGCTCCATTTCGAACTTAGAGTAGCCACTTGATTACACAACGTTACCAATTCATTAAGGTTAAAACAATTTACATAATTCAGCTGTAAGAATGTACCTGTGCGCATGAACTCAGGAGGAGTATAGGCCAGGTTTGTACTGTAGCTCTTGCCATCTCTGCTATTCTTCATCAGGCCAAAAGTGGATAAACGAGGATCACCATCCTAAACAGGAGCCAATTTGCATCAATAAGTATATTTGCACACACTAAAAGAAGGCAACACTTTCATTCAACAACATACTACTCCGTACAAAAAATCTTGAAGAGTATGGTTCCTCTCAGTAATTAGGCCGCTCACCAGGGGATTAGAATAAATACATAGAAGATTAGTGGACATTGCCTTTCTAAACTGAAGAAGATGTTTACCCCCTCACCACACACCACACATCAATCAGGGGATTAGATAAAGGATATAACATAAGCAATAAAGAGTAATTTTCGTCTCAGTAATTACCCGCTCACCACACACCAACTGGTACACCTTAGCCCTTGAAATTACTCCCCCGCGGTTTGGTTGGATGAGAGGCAGGATGTTGTCACTAATATCGTATCAAGCAACTTATGTCTTTTGACTAAACCTAGACCTTTCCTGTTAGATAAGAGTAAGGTGCCTTTCTCAGTTGTTAACTACTGTACATAATTTGAGATAGATGTACATTTGGCACACATTAAATCATATAGTATCCTCTGAAATCATAACATAATGGTGGACATTTTAAACAGAAAAGGTTGACTTCACAAGATTTCCTATCAGAAAACATGGTCGCCTGACTAGGAACAGAAAACAAGCAGAAGATCGGATGTTTCAATTATCTCAGAGCTTGTGACTTTTTAAGGTTATACTACAGAAGAACAAAGAATACTTTCAGATGAAAAGTACATGCCTCGTCAAAAAGAACTCTATACGCATTCAAATCATGATAAATTTTCCAGTTCTCCACATTGCAATGGTCAAGTGCTTGTGCAATATAGTAGGCTACCCTCACGCGCATTTCCCATGAGAGAGGTTGTTTGTCATCTGCAGAGGAAAAAACACAGTTTAAAGATAACAATAGTCTAGACAAAGTAACAAAACTTTCAAAGCCTCGAACCATTTTATCTGCACCTCTAGCTATGAAAATATCCTACCCTTGGTCCATATGGAGCATAGGAATGTTCAAGCAGGCCATTGAACGAATAGCAATAGAAACGCTCCCTGCATCCCACTTATATGTCCCCATTAGATGGTCAAATAATGTCACCATTGACCAATATTTTCTCACAATAACAATTGTTACAACTTTTCAGAATGAAAATAGTTTTTTTGATAAATCAAACATGACAGATATTACATTGCATCGTTGATATAAAAAGGGCAGTCCGGTGCACGATGGCGTTCCCGCTAGGCGAGGGTCCGGCGAAGGGTCCCACCACGAGGACTTGCACCGGTGACCTCACGGTCACAAAAAAACACCTTAACCGGTGCGCCAAGGCTCCCCTTCAACATGTTGATAAAAATGACAGCGGAAAATTGTACGATAAACGAGATCAGGTGTACATAGCCTTACCCTGAGTAAGTCACGGAAAGAGGTCATTTTCAAATCGACCCTAAATGAAAATTGCGTATGAATGCTACTTCAAAAACTTAGTTTGAAGAGGCGCAAGGCGCACTGGGGTGCTAAGGAGCCGGGGTGACGGAAATGAAGTTCAAAATAAAAAGAAGCGTAATCAATTTAGTAAAGAGTTCACCTTGACAGAAAATTTACACAGGATCGGAGCAGCTTTTATCAGGAGAACCGGCCAAAGACAACAAGCATCTTGTACCCCATAAATCTCAATTTTCAACTCCTCAAGATTGAGAGTTTCTGAGAATTCTAATGGGTAGTTGACGCTTTCGCGAAGAGCCTAAAATATAAAACAGGAAATGTTTAGAGCAGATACACCAAAGCTACTTAAAAAGAGTATATACAGTAGTTGACAGATAATGTTTTTACCTTCCGGAGCATTACAAACTCGAGTCTCTTTAGCCGACTGATATATGTATATCCTCCGTTTAAGAAACCAGTTGGTAGAAAAGTCGCGCAGAATTTCTCACCAACTGATAAATCTGATAAATTAGGAACATGTTCAAAGAACACACTATCTTCTGACCCTGCATACGTGAGCGACATTAGATTTGATGCTGAGATCTTAAGAGAATCGCATTCGTCCAATTTCAGAATTTTCAGTCTGTCTCCAGAAACGCTAAGCGTGTCTATATATGTGTCCGATATACATAGCCGCTCAAGCGGGAAATGAGCTAGCATAAACTCAATAACTTGAGAGGAGACATCCACGCCGCTCAGAACAACTTCACTCAAGTTATATAAACCGTCACAATTCGCAAGCATACCCCGGAACTTATCTATTTCAGGAAAACAATATATTTCATCGGGTATTGTTTTTCCCCAATAGTGCAGAGCTAGTTCAAGTCGACTGACCCCCTTTCTAAACGCACAATCTACCCACAGATCAATTGACTCGCGATTACCGAAATCAAAAGGGAATCGAACTGTGAGCTCATCAAGTCTCGGCATGGCATAGGCTTGTACAACATTGCTTATCCAACATTCGAAAGAGGCCTTTAACCTATCAATTCTATCATCTACGCTCTTCCTAGAACCTAACCAAAATCTTGTTTGACCGAGACTATCATTAATATTGGTATACCGCAAATGCTCAGGTGCAAAAATTAACTTAGAACCAATGGTGTCGGCCCATAACTTCTTCCATCTACGAGAAAGGATGTTATATCGTGCCCCCTCTTCCAATGAGAATCGAGATAAAATATGAGATACTATAAGTTCATCTGGTAGCCGGCTAAACGGATCATCCTCCTTTACTCGTTTGGCTTGAAAGAGGCACTGCATCAGAATAGGGAAAGGGAATACGTACATAATATTTTCAAAGGAGACGGAAACAAACACGAGTATAGATTTCATTTAAGTAGATATTTATCAGAGCGAAGAAGGAGAACATACTGTCATCACCTTTTGCAAATGACGTTCTTTCGAAGTAGGTTCCATCTAAATTACTTCAGAGTTCAGAGTAGTTCCACAATATTGATTGTACAACAGATGAATAAATGGGCGCAATCTCCTGCACGGCTGCACAGGGTTAGCAGCGAAATTGAAATTAGAATATTTCAAGCATGAAAAACAAGCTTTGTGCATATTATTAGCAAAACAATGTTAAAAAGTTTTATGATGTTTTTTTAATAGCATTTTCATAGTCGCGCTACTTATTGTCCAAGGGAATGAGTCGCATTGCTTATATTAGGATTGTGGGTTAGCGCTTCATGCACAAATTCTCTCAAAAGAATAACAGTAATATACATTCGCCTTTTCTATTACCCTTTGTTTGGATAAAAGAATATGGAGGTAACTAGAGCTGAGAGATTTGGAGAGAGACAGTTTCCATTATATTTCCTCCAACAAAAGAAAGACTTTTTGAGGGAACTTCGTTCTCCATTCCCCTACTTCTCGCTTCGCTTCCCTTTCCTTCCCATTTTTATATCCAAACAACGCCTTAGTCTCCTAACTACAATGGGTTCAACAACACTTTATCCGTAACAATATTGGCACTGTTAGAACATGCAAACGGGTTTATATATTCCAACACGCCCCCTCACATGTGAGGTCCCATCGAAACCCAGGGCAAAACCAAGGGAGCGCACCGGTGTGGGAATTAACGGATCCTCAAAGAGGTCTTCCACCGGTGGCATCTTTTAAGCCAAGTTTAAATTCAAAACCCAAGACAAAACCTTGGGCTCTGATACCATGTTAGAACATGCAAACGGGTCGGGCCACATCCAAACGAAGGAGAGACGCACCACTTGACAACACAACAGAGGTTCCATCCTAAAACCAATTGGCAATAAAAAAGTAGCCTCTTGGTTATAAACTAGTCCAATCTCTCTTTCTCCAACAATGTCCGGAGAACCTCACATGTGGGTTTATATATTCCAAGAAAAAATAACGTATTATTCAATGCATGATAGTATGATACTCCCACCGTCCCAATCATTTGTTTACCGTATTATTCTTTGCGAAATTAAACACATAATTGGGTGTCATATCGGCGGAACTAAGGCGGGTTAACGGGGGCGTTTGACAGTGAAAATTTTCAAGTTTTTTTCTTGCCTGATGATATACTAATTCGTCTCTGCTGAGATTTTTCGCCCCGCTAACTTCAAATTTAGGAGTAATAGATAAAAAAGCATTCTTTTGTAATGACAAAAAGAAAAATAAAAAAACAATCTTTGCGAATTGAAAAATAATTACAGAAAAAATCTTTAATTCACTTACCGAGAAAGGAGTAGCGGTCAAAGGCTCGAATCAGAAACTCGTTTAAGCGGAGGTGAGATGGTAAATCAAATCCGTAAAGAGCAAGAGGTGAATGGGGACGAGAGAGAGGAGATGTGGCCTATGCCCTATGGGACCCGTGGGGTTAAATTGGGAATTTTTATTGAAAATAATGATTTTATAAATAAAACTAGTTTTAAACCCTTGCAAAATTGCACGGGTATGTAATTAGGACGGTAGGAATATTTTTTGATGAATATTTTATTTTTC